>OCZR010112980.1:0-11086 GCA_900234385.1 Anemonia viridis | reverse complement strand
GATTTATAGTGTTGGGTGTATGATTTATCTAATAAGGATAGGACTGGTATACAGATAAAGTACATAGTTTTACAATTTCTTCACACAAAATAACAAGCTAAGTTGCTACTATCAATATTAATATTATTATTATAATAAAATACTTTATATTTAGTTTTGTTTTGTCCTTTGACTTTGCTAAAAGAGTAAGAGCCTTGCGATGGTGATGGTGATGGCGAGGGTGAGGGCAAGGGTAATGGTGGTGGTGGTGGTGGTGATAAACCAAAGTCACGGCCCATTATTTCGCTTCATCACTAAATCTAGTATGAATGACAGTCGGCTTTTAGTCATACTCTGCACCAATAGTTATACTCATGGCTCCAGGAAGAACCTCTGTCTTATGGAACCATTGGTTTGTGTCTACGATGACTAAAACAGCAGAAAGATACATTAATTATAAAGGCAATGAAATTCACTCACTTAGGGAAGCTCAGTTGGATAGTTTGAGGGGGTAAAGTGCGCACCTTCAAATGTTCATACACGAGCCCCTGACTAAGGAGAATTAGGCAACCACTCCCCATTTTCTACCCACAATGCCAAAAAATGTAACAAAGCAGGTACCAAGAAGAGAGCTTGACTGGTGATCTTGTAGCCCTCCCCCTATGGTTTTGCTAATATCCAAGTTTTGGGGCCAGGATTTATGTTTCTCGCACACAATATCACAGCATATATCCCAAGTCTACTCTCATTGAACTCAAATGCTGATTTCAACAAGGGATTAAAACTGGAGAAAACCCATTATGGCAAGGGAGAGAATACCACATCAAACAAACTATTGACATGTGGCATCTACTGGAATCGAACCAGTAGATCGACCTGCAGAAGATGAGAGCCAAGCATTCTAGGACTTGATCCCCTAAGAAATTATCCAATTGAGCCCGAGTCCTCATACAATATTTTTTTGCCTTTCTGAAGTTTATGCAGGACATGGGTTGCCATGGTTACCATCCCATGGATTTTGCATGATGACTGCTGACTCAAGTAAGAGGGCTCATTTCCCCTTTGACAGGTCTTGTTTTTCATCCTGCTGGGTTTTCTGCCACCCTCCTCACTAGCAAGCTAGTATGGGAGCAGGTTTAGTTGCTTACCACCTGTACCCAGCCATGCAGCAGGTGGTAATTGGTTACCACTGTCAACCTGACTGTGACTATAATGATTATGAAAATGCTACAATTTTTAAATGTACTTACTGACTTCTCCTTTATTGACTTGAACCTTGAGTGTGGAGCACACATGTTCACATTCTGGCGGGGGGATGAGTGTCCATACCTTCCTTCCTGATAACTGGGCTTGCCATGAAGGCCGCTCAACACTATCAATCTAGAAGGAAAAACCAGTGGAATAAACAACTGCAATTTTCACAAATATGCGAACTCTGTAACGGTGAGCTGCACAAAGTTTTAAAACTTCAACAAGACATAATGGCACTTAGTTTATCAACCTCATCTCATGTCAGACCAAAGCAGAGCAAGTTCCCTCCCCTCCCCTCCCTCTAATCAATAACCGAGTTTCATCAGATGATGAGGGTATCTATAAAAAGGTTTGAAGGTGAAGGCCAGTGTATAGTTTCCTCTTTAGATCTTACATTATTCATAATTTATTCTTAGCTCTGTGGCTCGACACCAAATTTATTACGGATCCTCTACCTCGACAAACACGACATACCACCTTACCACTTACATGTATCTGAGCCCCAAGACCAGGTCCTCCCATGAACAACCAATCTTGTTGACTTGTCTCAGTGTCAGATGGCAGGAAATATGGTAAATGATAATGTTCACGTAACTTTTGTCTAACAACAGGATCACAATTACTCCTATGAGAATAAAAATAAAAGTTATGAGTGGAACTGTAGATGATTTTCATGTTTTTCATCAGCTATATACTGCCGACTATCATAACATGATCAATAATAATATTAGTGACTATAGGTGGTTTTTGTGTTGATGCCATGCCGTAAGCATGTTCTTTTTTCTGTGTTGTAAATTAAGCTTATTAGCATCTTTGTCTATCAGGCCGGTGTCAGAAGAGTGTCAGACTCATCAGATAAATGATGGCAAGGTGAGGGTGCCATATCCACACCTGGCTGATGTCAACATTGGAAAAATTAAAACTGCTCTCTCCCTTGAATCAAAGGTTTCTCTCAGTATTTCTGTCCAGCCCTACAAAACCTAACACACGCTCAATTCTAATTTGATCTATGAGACGTAATATAAATCATTTTGTGGCAAACTATCTACAGAGGCTAGGATATATCCTTTAACAGTCTGAGTGGTAGAGTAGTGGTTACTCTTGTTTTACCCAAAAATGGCGCAATGAGAAATTCATATTCACTCCTCTTAGAATCCACTTTCATATCCACTTAAAGAGAAAGTGTTTGCGTACAAAAGATTGTCAGCCACACAAGGGCAAAGGTTTTTTTAGACTATGAGAGAATGGCATTGAAACCAGATGTTGGAGTAAACGATGGGTAGAAATTATGCGATAGCATATTGGCTTTGATCTGTACATTAAAGGTATAGCCAGACCAGCTAGCAGAATAGAGGGGGGAAAGAAGATATTTTTATTCAGGCTAGCTAGTTTCCATGCAAATTAATGCTCAGCCAAGTGCTTTATTGAATCAGATGTTCGATCATAAGCAAATGCTTTTGTTTTCTTTCTGAAAATACCTCCTGCTTAGGGCTTCTTGTTCTATTAATGTTTAAGTCGCTGCATGATGCGAACACTTAGAGGATCTCCATTCCTAAGTTTTTTCTAATATACAACGCCAGTTTTTCAGTTATTATTTAAACCCCCAAGAAATTGTTCAGAAAAAAAAATTAACATCCTAGACAATTTTCAGAACACTTTTTTTTTTGCTATTTCATCAAGCTATAGTTCTTTTTACTTGTCTTCTGTATTCTTTGTTGAACAATGACTGGATGATATTTCATATGATGTAAAGTTCTCTGTAAGTTAAAGCGGGAACGAAACATCTGTTCAAGAGCTTTGAACGATTATTTTAAAACAGCAAAAAGGGTTGAATATTCAGATGTCAAATGTTGGAAGCGTACACGTAGTCTAAGCTTTCAAGGAGGAGGAAAAACCTCTTCAAAACCGGAAAAATCTAGCAATAACAAGAAGAAGCATGGAGAATAATTGGAGTAGAAAAAAATTCAGCTAATGATCAAAATATGAACGAATGAAATAGGAGATTCCTATTCCAGATGTTCACTGGTTTTAAATGGTTAAGACTTGAAAGGAACTTTAGAATATTCTTCGATATTTACGCTGTTAATTTTAAGGTCGAAGTTAATATATATCTGTAAACTTTAAATATTTAATCTTAGAAGATTAAGAATATATATTTATATATTAAAGAGATACGATTAATAGCGGATGATAGAGACGAAAACATATCAAAGAACAGCTGACGATGTAAGCTTACCTTGAATCGTACTTTTTTCTTTAAAAAAAATAATCGGATAAATAAATACAGGTGAAGAAAGAAAGAAAATAAGATATAAGGGTTTGGAATACACTTACGTACCATCCAAAATACCAAGGTTCTGTTTTGAGTTCAGCTCTTTCTTTCGGCATACTAAAGGCTTCTCGAAGTGAAGTAAAGTTGGTTTTATAAGGAAAGAATTGACACTCTTCCTCGTTGACTTCGTACGATCCATTATTACTTTCGTAAAGTTGCTTAAAAAACGAAAAGTTGAACACTTCTATAGCTGACCAGTCCTTTGCTGCGTCTGTAACGACTAGAGGACGACCATTATAAGCGTGGTTTTCAATGAAAGTTTGTTTCGTGAGTCCAGAAACTCGGGGAACTTCTTGTTGTCCTTCACACATGAGAGAACAGTTTGTTGGCTTCCGAGCAATCTCGTTGAAAATTTCATTTACATTTAAGAGACATAGATCATCTTTCCAAAGATCCATGAGGTATCGAGAAGAGAAATACCCTCCAAGGCCGAGAAGTACAGGAATAATAAAGAAAACTAGGAGAAAAATAATCTTGGAGGTTGACTTTTTTGGTCGACTTTTAACACCTCTTTTGAACTCGTTCTTGATGGATTCTGTGCTCACTCCAGATTTTTGAGCTTTTTCTTTGAGTTCCTTGAAAAGGCTGGCTAGTTCCTGGGTTGGTTTAGAAGACATTTTTGTTGGTATTTATTTCTGTAGCGGACAGAATTTTCAGTAGTTACTTCAACTGTCTCTTGTCAATTGAAAACAAGTATTGATATAAGGACTGGAGACTAGTGGAACAATAGCTAACTGTGGGGAGGGAGGTGGGCAGGTTTCTTTCTCCCTTGCTTTCTTTGTTTCTTATTTTCTTTTCTTTCTTTCTTTTTGTTATTTCTTTCTTTCGAGTTCTCTCTATCTCTCTTTTTTTTTCTCTTTCCCTCTTTCATTTTCCCTTTTTTCCTCTCCTCCCCTTCCTTTCGTTTTCCATTCATTTGTCTCCTTTCCCATCCCATTCCATTCACTTTCTTTCCTTCTTTGTGTCCGTTTTCTTCTTTTATCCATTTTATTTTTCATTCCTTTTTTCATTTTTTCTCTTTTTCCTCACTTCACCTTTAATGAGTTTATACGTGGTTCTTATTACAGTTAAGATGTACTTTAACATTCTCTCATTTCCTAGCACTTCCTATTCGATTTTTCTTCCAATTAACGGCCATGGATTATTATCTAAATTTAACCAGGTTTCTAATACTTATTTTTTTCATTGAACACCGCTTATTTCTTGTTCCTAGCACTTCGTCTATTAATTCCCAAAAATCTCTATCAAAACTTCTGCCACCACATAAAAATACATCCCAATACATCAGCTCAAAGCAGACATTTGATTATAATGAGACTCAGTAAAATTGCCTTATTTAAGTTCGTCAGAATATTGGATGATGTAATATATAGGGTGAAATTACTCCGAGGTTAAAGAAATTGGCTGTTCGAAGCACCATTATGTCTACAGCTGCTTACATGACAGGACAAAACGATCATCAAAATAAAAGGATTTAGTTTCACAAGATGTTAGAGAAACGTTTATAAGCGCACGTTTCACGGTTCTTTTAGCGTTCAAAAATAACCCGCTGATGATGGTTATCTTAAGATTGACGTGTAGATTACATGGTTGATTCATTTTACTCTTCTATTCGCAAAATTAACGCTTACTAGTGATAGAAACGCGTGCTTTCTTTATAGACACTTGCAAGTAACTGACCACCTGTTTGAGGACTGTCTGTGAGGATTTCTGTCTAAGAAATTTGAAAAACCTCGAAGCTAAATTCAAAAGGATTAGTACGACTACGATTCAGAAGAATGAGAGAAATCGAGAAAGAAACAAGAAAGAAAGAAAGAAAGAAAGAAAGAAAGACAGACAGACATAATTCGAAAGAGACAGGAAAAAGGTAGGATTGGGATTCCTGTGTTATAAGATGAAAACAGACGGCGCATGCGTCAGTATTCTCTGGACATTTATTTCTTTTTGGTCATTTTTCGGTAATATATTCCATCTTCACAGAATACAATATTACAGATTTCATTGATAATAAGAAAGAATGAATTACAAATGGTTCATATTGAAAAATTCAAACATTTTCACCTCTACGCTCATTAAAAATCAAATAGTATTGAATAAAAAAAATCCTCATCTCCAAAATGCGATTGAAAGAAAACAGTTTAGGTAATGTCAGCGCATGCGTGAGATTTTACACCAGCTCAGGTATCCCAAACTCGAAATATTATTGGTTTTAAATAAAGTTTAAAAATTCCCAAAAAATGTGGCATCATAAGATAGAAAAGGTGAATATTAAAACACAAAGCTCAATTTCAAACACTTCTTTTAGCATTTGGAGTATATTCATATTTCCTAACTTCGTTTGTCGAAAATTTGTTTTAGTAGGGTAATTTTTGGCGGGAAAAACAGACATTCGTGCTGTAAGATCGACACGCATACGCTGACGCTAAATAACCGCTGTGCAGACTAGGCAGGTTATTGTTCCTGCGGTCAATCAATTCAAAATGTACTCGGATGAAAACGTTGACCACTGAGTGGCTCTTACATGTATTTTTAACTTAAGATTGAATATAGAAACTTAAAACTTCTTAGACGACAAGTATGAGAGGTCCTCGACAAGCTAAATTATTCTAAAATTTCAGCAACATTTCCTAAAAATGAAATGATTTCTACATTCTAAGAGGTAAATACAAATAGCTATTTTAAAGGATTTAAAAACAACAGAATTTCTTTATTCCTCCTGTATTTGAGCACAATATCAATCAGTCTTTTTTGAGGGAAGAAGCTACGGTTCAATTTGTATTTTTGTGCGCCTATGAGAATAAAAAACGTTGCTAAAGAAGTTGAGTGACTAAAAATGGGCAGCTGACTTCATAGGAGAAAAGAAGAATTCGGTAATCTTTATAATTTATATAGGATGGTCGTGCTAAGAAATGGTATCACAGTCAAACCTCCACTTAACGGTCCCAGATCGACCATTTCTTATTACCAACGTTATTTAAAAAAATAACTGCAATTTCTCCACAACGGTCACTCTATAACGACCACCAAATTTTCTCCCGACTGTGGCC
Organism: Anemonia viridis; assembly: GCA_900234385.1. Classification (NCBI taxonomy): domain Eukaryota; kingdom Metazoa; phylum Cnidaria; class Anthozoa; order Actiniaria; family Actiniidae; genus Anemonia; species Anemonia viridis. The sequence continues at coordinate 4,477 of OCZR010112980.1, read as the reverse complement.
GTTGCGTAGAGGTTTGAGTGTACAATCTGATATGCGCTTTTACTGTACAAATAGTGGTCGAATGATCATGATTCACACTTCGAGAGAGAAAGAGAAAGAAGGTCCCCGAAGTGCGCATTAAAAATTTAGTACGATAATAATAATCTCAATTTTTTTAAAAAAAGTTCCTTTTCAATAGAATATTCGCGAGCGAGCCTTGCGAACGATTTGACTGCTCACAACAGTACGCGCATGATTTACACCCCTCTCCTCGGCTCGATTCTGTTCCACAATCCTACTGTAACTATAGATATAGTATATGATATTCTTCAAACATCGATATATTTCGCATTACGTAGGATTGGTGAATGGATGGATGAGGAATTGTGTGTCTGTGTGTGTGTGTCTGTCTGTCTGTCTGTCTGTGTGTCTGTGGCAATTAATCAGTAAGGTGCATATCTGAATCCTGTACTGTAGGCCACGGAGGGTGGAGGGGCTGCTATCTGTGTTCTGTAGGCAGTTGGAGCAGCGGCGTATGCTGCTGTTGCCTAGAAACAATGACAATTACACATAAGAAAATCAAAATACTTAATAAACTACTCTAGAAAATACGCATGCTCAGCGTAAAAGTGGAAAGTGCTTGTTGGTTTTCTCATGTGCTTCAAGGGTTTTCTCATGTTTTTTCTCCTTCCGCAACAACCAGTTCTAAATTCCCATTGGTATCGCTTTGACCCCATAATAACTCAAATTGGACAGACAAAGTAGACTGGGGAAGAGTTAAAGAATTGTACCCACTACCAGTCCTCTCTCAAAATAATTGCACACAGGGATCCCATGTTTAGCTGTCAGACTTACCGGATATCCCGCTGTCGTGTATGCGAGTTCATAACTGATGAGGGGAAAAAAAGAGATATTTTTAATCAAGAAGTGTCAGACAGCACTGAAACCTGTTATTGTAGATTTGGATTCCACAGGCGTTTGTATCGTTTAAGAAATGGATATTTTGTAAATTCCGTTGTCAGGTTATTGCTATTAAAAAATCTGTAAAATCTGAAAGTTACTTAGGATAAGGGTGGTCCGTAGAAAGGTGTCTACGAATTATGAAACTTTTAGGGTAAATGTGGTTGAATAGTCCCCTTCACAGGGGAATAAATGTAGACCAAGGTGTTAAAAAAAGTCTCTATCATTTCAAGCTCAATGTTCGTCTCGCTTCGATGCAAAGGCACGGCTACCTTTCAAGATGGCGCAGGGAACTGTGAAGGGGAGTATTCCACATGTACCGGTTTGTTTCCGAGGAATATGACGGTTAATACCGGATTATAAACGTTCTCAGTCTTTAAGAGTTTTTGAAAACTTTAATTACCTTGGGTATGTTGGTCTTCTCAGATAAGCCTATCAACGAGACGCAATACAACACTCGTGAGAACACGTACACAATACCAAGTGTCAAGTCAACGCTGACTAACCTTATGATATCTAATTCCTCAAAAGGCTTAGTTTGTATAATCGATTCAGAAATGATAAGCTCATTTGATTTGAACTATCACTATGAATTATAGAGAATGACAGGAAAAATATTTCAGAATGTAAGCGAGTCCACCTTTTCTCGATGGTGTGCGTAAAAGCGAAATTCATGTTCATGTAAAGCGCAAATTGTGTAGGGGCATCTCTTTGAAGAATACTAAAATTATTATCTCTTAGACTCATAAATTATGTAGTTTGTTCAAAGAGCAAAACTCGAGGGGAATACCAAATATTTCATAACTAAATGAATTTCTTTTTGGGAAAAATTTTTCTTGCGCCCCAGATAGATTTCTAACTAGTATACTGCCCGATTTAAAAAGGAATGTGTGCGGCAATTCTAAAATTCATGTGTGAATAGATCATAGAAGATATGGCCTGCATTCTCTCTGTTATTTAAGTAGATCTTTCAGCAAGCGACGCCCTAAGACCCTTGTGTACACGCAAGCGGTATCACAATACTTACCGCTGTCTGCCATAACTGATCAGCGTACGCTTCGTATAAACTAGAAAAAAAAAGAATTAATAATATGATCAAAGCCAAATTAATTTGCTCAAAAAATATATGAACACAGGGAGCCCAAACGACATGAAAAACAAAGGCGCGCGAGAGAATTGTATTGTATAACATTAATTTTGTTTGGTTTCCAGAACATTTTTGCCTCAACTTCAAAAATAAGGGAATTTTTCAAATGTTATTTTCGTCTAACAATGTCAGTTTTTTGAAATTGGGCTCTCTGTGGTTGAAGGTGGTCTCCACAGACACGTCCAAGTAATAGACCTGTTGCATGATGACGTTTCGTACCTCTAATACCACAATCCCTTTCGGTTACTTCCTTTGTTTTCTTAATTTTTACTATTGTCTTCAATTCTCAAAGGAGTTTTAACATTTCAATATCAAAAGTAAGTTTGAAAAGGATTGTGGTGCTAGAGGTACGAAACGTCATCATGCTTCAGGTCTATTCAAAGCTTTTATTTGTTCGTCCTTACCCAGGATACGCAGCTGCCTCGTACCCAGCTGGGATCGCTAACTGAGGAATAGCCCTTGTAGTGAACTTGGTAATAGGTAATATCCCTCTTCTTGTTCCTCTTACGCTACGTGAAAGACCTGCATTCAATCAATCAATAAGCCGTTAAACGAAGCACGCACAGACACCCAGAATGCCACAACCGGCTAGAATCTCGCTTCCCCGACGAGTGAGCGAGCGCTGAAGTGACGCCAGGGTTGGGTCATGTGTCGTGGACAGAAACGTGAGTTTAACCATGGCACAAAGGGTGTTTGACTTATATATAAAACAGATTATGTGAACGTGTGTTTTGATGAAAGTGCATGCTCCAAGATGGCGTCGTCAGCACTTTAACCACAATGCACTGCGAACCTTATTCAATATTAAAATCGGCCGAGGCTTATTTCAAACAGTTAAGGAACACTTTCAGTAATCTTACATGACGTACTAACCAAGATTTCTTCTGATCAGATTCACTCAAGTCATTATAGTTAAATGCGCATGCGCAACCCTCCATCTTTCTTCACTGTGATTGGTTGGTTGGTGATTTACAATATTTAATGCATGAGGTTTGTATGTTTGTGGTGCAACGACTTCGTGGTACAAGGCATTGTGGGAATGAATTTCAGAACGACATCAAAAATATCCCACAATCCTTTGTACTACGAGTCTGGACTTTGAAAAAGCGATTATATTCTTAACTTTTCTCTACAAATGTAAGTTTACAACATACTCTAGAGGTTTAGCTCTCTCGTCACTTATGCAATGATAAAATGATGCGTGACATTTTAGTGTGACATTGAAATGTGCGTGACATTATGTTGATGTAAATGAATTGCGTGACACGTTCAAAGCTTTCAAATGCACGAAAAAGTTAATTCTGTATTTGTAAATGATGGATATAATGCAAGTCTAATTGAACAAGTGCTCGACTATGTATTCTATGATCATCTTTTTAATCAATTTTGTGGCAGAAACGTTTGCTCATGCAATATAGATCAAGAGACAGTTCTTTCTATGCATGCAACAGAGCCACACAGCAAAAAATTACTAACATTATATTTTATTGTAACTCCCCAAAAAAATGAATTTAAAGAAAGATTCTCGAAAGAGAAAATCCTATAGCACTTGACAGGTAATGATAGCAATGATAGTTAATGATGGCAAACTAAAGAGGGTGATAAAGAACAACAAGGCATGCAGTACCGTTACTATATGGTCCTCGCGTGGGAGACGGGCTTTTTTTGGCGAGCGGTCGAGGTGTGGCATTGTTGACCTATTTGATTGAATTAAGAATGCTGAGTGTCAATAGCAAGACATGCATAACTTGCATAACATGCAACGATATGGTCATTCATTATTCAGACTACATTGATTCAATCCAGTATGTTTGGCTAGCTCTGTGGATAGACTAATAGATGCACAACAAAATACTTTCATTAGTATATATTAGAGGTTTAATGTCTTGACTGACTGCTAAATAATTTAAAGGAGCTTCACACAGCAACAACACACTTGCATTTTTAGATATTTCTTGTTATTGCAGGGTTCAATGCAATCTTGCAATCAGCTCTGCAATACTTTATTCGAGTCTTTTTTCTGTTGCAAGAACACACTTTTAATTCTCTTCAAAAATTGCGTTAGTGAGAAACTGTACACCCATTCCAAACATGCATGGAAGGCACAAACTGACGGCCTGGATCAAGGGTGAAAACGAGGCCAGTCAGTCATTTGTGATATGTGTTTCTTATTTTCATTACAATTGTTACTGGTTTTTACATCCACTAAAAATTTATTTTACACTCTCAAGGAAAATGCCAGCTTTCTACAAATCACCATGACTGGCTAGCGCTAGCCTCGCTTTCACCTCCTCGACCCAGGCAATCCGTGGGTGTCCGCCATGTTTGGAATCGTTATATATACCTTTAATCTACCTTAATAAATTTCAACCCCCCCCCCCCTACATTCTT
>OCZR010112576.1:0-10666 GCA_900234385.1 Anemonia viridis | reverse complement strand
GGGTTTTGGTTTCTCAAGTTTAAAAAAGAAATAAAAACCGTGTTTAACTAAACAAGTTTTGGTGTGAATGGGGTATTAGAGGTGGTTTTAGACACAGGTCGTTCGTTTCCGAGATATCACATGGTCTTCCTACTTTGAAGGTGGTTCTACCAGGCTGAACGTGCTTTTGGTTCTCATCATTTTCAAGTGGTCCGAAGATGGGCGGGTAGAAGATGCTGGTGAGAGGCCAGTTCCTAAGACGTTAATGGTTTTGAAGAATATATAGTGCATGATTATTTGCTTTTCTAATGTGTGCCAGAGGTTTGAAATCTTGCAAATCTTTAAAAAACAAATTACTCTTATTCTAATTGTCATTTGGCCTTCCCGTCTCTAGACCCCACCCCAAAACTCAGTAGTGTAACAGGGCACGCTCGGCCTACAAGCCGAGAGGACTGGGTGCGATTCCCAGCTGAGTTGGTGGAGAAAATGAGTAGAGTTTCTAACGATTGCGTGGTTATAGACCTAACAAATACTCTTATTTGATGTATTGTGGATGTGGAAACCTGTTGAGTGTCGCGGTGATTTTAAAGGTCAAGTTTTGACCATTATGCTTTGCGCGCCGCGAACAATAGTTACCTAGTTCTCATGCAAATAATAACAAAAGCTCGCAAAGCAATATGGTCAAAACTGGGCCTTTAAGATGGCTCCAAGAAGTTATTTTTGAGTCCCACTTCCCTTTCTGAATTCCCTTGCTTTAGCTCAATAAATGACTTTTACGCATAGCAAGCTAAATGCCAATAATTGCAAAGTTTCAAGAAACGTCCTCCGTTTGATTAATCGCTGGCACATTTACTGCTATTTTCACAAACATGCGAGCTCCGTGACTGCGAGCTGCACACTGAAATTTGGTTTTTCAATAACTCAGTTGGTACATTTTAGAGCGAATTTCGTATGAGTGGGATACTGACCGTACCGTACCGTAACAGTAGAGTGCAAACATTATAAGTGTGAAACTTTAGTGAAACAAAATTTTACTAATTTGTACAAAATCCTTTGTTTCCCATTGTTTAATCAGTACTATTTTGTACTAAATACTATTTTGTGTTTCACAGATATACTGTTTGCACTCTACCGTGACAGTAATCAAATTTGGATTTTTGATTGGTTCTTTGAATTGTTGGTCTTTTCTGATTGGCCCAAATTTTCTTAAAATAGATCTCTGATTGGGCAATTTTCACGAGTTACTGACCGTAACTTACTGACCGTAATTAAGGACCGTAACTCAGATCTCTGATTGGGCAATTTTCAGTTACTGACCGTAACTCTCATGCTAGCAAACCTCAAATAAAATTGCTTTTTCTTCATGTCCGTACCGTAACAGTAAAGGTGCAGTAAGTATTACAGACAGTTTCCCACTCATACGAAATCCACTCTATATTTTTGACTGGCGGCAGTGAAAAACCAAACTCCAACGAGTAACTCGCGACTACGGAAGTTGCATGTTATTGAAAATTGCAGTAAAAAATGTTTTTTCCAAATAATACGGATAATCTAACTTCTCTTAAAACATTTCCATTCAGTGTGCTATACTCTGTCCATTATAGTAGTGCAAGGATTCCCATTTGGAGCTTAGCCCGATTGCGAAAGATTTATATTTAGGAAACTTTGTTTTTCGGAGGTTTGGTTTATCGTTGCTATGGAAACGCTGATTGCCATAAAAACCTAAGACAATTGTTCAAAACCTTCATCCAACTATAGTCTAACAGTTGTAAAATTCAGATTTATTGAGCTAAAGCAAGAATATTGTATGTAGAAACGGAATCGAAAAATAACTCTTTGGGGCCACCTTAAATTCTTTCAAGAATTCTTAACTCCTTGGGAGATAAAAGTACATAAAATTAAATCCGGTTATATTAAGAGAAATAACAGTAACAATAATCTGCACTTTCCTAATGCTGTGCTTTTCATCTTAAGAAGATTTAGTGAAGTCAGCCGTAGAGATATGTCTTCCGGAAAAAAGCTAGGACCAACCCCCTTGTAAGTGTCTTTTTGTTTGAATTCACTGTATATTGTTACCCACACAATAGGTGTACTTGAACTCTAACCTTTTCTTAAGATAACTTTAGATAACACGCCGCTGTACTGAGGTCACTTAAAAAAAACAGTACTCGTCATTACTTCAAAGAGTCTATGCATCTCATTGTCTAGGTTTCATTTGGTTTTTTGACTGAAGCAATCCACATTGTAAAGCTACATTAATTAATCTATTTGTGAACTGAACACATTCTATATCGTACGTATCAACTGTAGTGCTACTGAAAGTCGAGTTCAAGTCATGTCTACGCTTTATGGATTTGGTAAGTAAGTAAACGATATCCGAAACGTCATGATCAGATCAAGATGAATCCACAAAGTTTAAACTCACGAACTATGAATGGATCCACGAAATCGGATAAATTTTGAGGTGTTTTGAATAAAAGGAATGAATAAGTGATCAGTTGTTTTTAAATCTAGGAAGAAAGAGTACGAAAATATAAGAATTTTTCATACAGGCCGAAACTATCTGTATAAGATGTCTTGGCAAACATGCCAAAGCATGCAATAAAGCCTTCTTTATAATTCAACAAGAATTATGATAAAAAAATCATCAAAAATATATTTAAGGGCAGCCGATTTCCATTTATATGAAACGGCACTAATTATGAGGTTTTGAAATAGATTTTTTGTTGTGAAAATGGCACTAAATCAACTGATATGGGCGGTCCTGCACAAATCGATTTTTATCATGCATCATTCATTTCCTCTGTCCACTTTATCTTGTCAGCCACATTGAAAATCTTACACTGATGAATTGTAACTAGTAGGTCAAGAAGAAATCAATATTATCTCGATCTAAAGGGGAAAAATAACGACTGAATCATAAGCAATTGAGGCCGAGTTTTAGTTCTTTTTTTGAAGCATCTTTCAGTGCAGACTTTATAAATGTTTACTAGAGATGAAGCGATGCACATCGTTCCGTGACCGTGGCGATTCAGTGAAGATACTCTTGCCAAACATCTTGTGATTTGCTTTAAATGTAATTTCGCTTGTGGAAATACTGGTTTAAACGAGAATTGAATGTCATTATTCCCGTACCGTGCCGTGTCGTGCATCATGATATTTTTGAAGTTATTCAATCATATGGGCATATATGCTGCCGTACGTTACTTTGCTCAATTCTAGTTACTTTACTGCGAGATCCAGTGCATTTGGACAGACTTATGCCCCGAGGCAATAAGTCGATGTTAAACAAAGAGGCATGGTTCCCTTGAACGTTTGATTTTACTGTAGGACTTTGACTATATATAGAATTACAGTCAACTCGATACGCGTCACATGGGAATAAATTACTAAGGTTGTGTCTACAGCTTGACGATACTTGCTGTGCGTGCAGCGCGATCATGGCTGAGATCAGACTGGATCCCCGACGTTAGCACATGCATTGTAAAAATTTCGTGAAATTAAACTTAGTTTATGAGAGACAAAAAATAGAAAGGTTATGCTATCTGATTGTTTCCATGGTCTTTATACGATACCAAATGATGCTCACGTGTCATGATAATGATGATAATAGTGATTGATGATCTCTTTCTCTGCCGTCTCTCTCTCAGTCTCTCTCTCTCTGTCTCTCACTCACTCACTAATAACACTTCCTGGCTTAATACCGCACATATTGTAAACATTTTGATATACCACTGTGAAAGGTACAAGAGAAACAGTTGGAACAGCGATGCAGTTTCTAATAACTGATTTTATTGCTAGTTGCCTGTTGAATGATTGTTGATGATAATGATTGGGAATGATTGGGAAGCACGGGTGGCGTAGTGGATAGATCGCTCGCCTCTCACCAATGCGACCCGAGTTCGAGCCCCGCTGGGCTCGGTGTTATACGTGAGTAGTGAGCAGAGAGTAGAGTTGTTTTTTTGGTGTTCTCTCCTGTGCTTTGAGGGTTTTTCTCCGGGTCCATCGGTTTTCCTCCCTCCGCAAAAATCAACTTATAAATTATAATTCGATCTTTGGGCTTTCACCTCGATTGGAGCCTAGCTCTGTGTGATTGTCCCATGCTGCGATTCCGCAGCCAAAGCCATGTAGATAGATAGATGATGATGATTGATGAAGATGACAGTTATATTGAAACTTGCCGTTAATGAGAAATCAGCGTTAATTAAAATTTCCTGACTTTGGTTCAGCAGTTCAAATCAGTTTCCGGCGTTTGCTCCGACCCGAAAATACGTCGATCGGTCGGTTGGTCGGTCGGTCGTTCCATTCAATCGTTCGTTCGCTCTTAACTTCGTTTGCGCTCGTTCGTCGCGTTATTTCTTTTTTTTCTACCATTCAATAGACGCATCAAGAAAAGTGAGCATCAAGTCACTAAATTGTGGTGTTAGAACAGACTTAGTTGCTATAAGTCATTTTATCTATCATAATATTACATCATATTAGCCTCACATTAGATAATAGAACCTTCCAATTTCTTTTATCGCCATATTTTAGTGACTTGATGCTCATTTTTCAAGATGGAGGACCCGTTGTTCTCTGAGACTCTTGATGCGTCTATGACGTTTCGTGCATATGCTTCTTTTCTCAGATCGCGAGGAAGTTGAACAACTTGAAGTCAGGATCCTGGACGTCGATCATCACATCACACAGGAAGAACTTTCTTCAGCATTAGCGTCCAGTTCTCTCAACGGCTTCATCATCAAACAAGAAAACCACAGCAAGCCCAACCAGCCGTGTTTTATTGTTGAAAAAAGAGTAAAGTTTGGCGAAGTTAAAGACGTAGAACCAAACCTCGTGGAAATATTCCCTACAGCATGTACAAGACAGATGCTACGGCAGCTAACGAGAGGTTGTCGAGACAAAGCTCTAGATGATCAGGACTGTGTATTTGGAGTCGAAATATCTTCATTTGGAAAATCAAATACCCAGTACCAAGTGTGTCCCATTTTGAGGATAGGCATCGAAGGTACAGATTAATATGGCTGAGGAATTTAGCGAAGGCAAATGATTACTGGACTTGCTGTGTGACGTCATAGCCGCCATCTTGATTGAACTTTACAAAGATGATGATTACAGTAGTAAAATAGGCCATTTGCAGCTAACGGTCACGTGTCTGTACTGCATGGAGTGCAAAAATTTATTTCTATTCTATATTGGTGATTTTCTTTAGCCACTAGTAAAGTACTGAATAAAACGATGTGTGACCATTAGGTTACGAAACGAAATTTAATTGCGATCTCTTGAAACAGGACGTAGAAAGTTTGTTTGCGTTCCAGTTTATTTCACCCATGGGAATCACGGTGTTCATTCATTTGCTCTCAGTGAATTAACCGGCACGTGATTACTAAGCTGCAAAAGGCCTATTGGTCTCTTTTGTCATATCAACCAACATGGCGCCGTCTCTTTTGTTTTTCCATTGTTTCGCAATGATTAAAAAGCAGCAATATGATCGCGACATCATGTCAGATATATAATTAAGTTAGTTTCGGTTTCATAAACGACGGTTAACTTACAGCAGTAGATCGATTACAAACTAGCTATGTTCTTGAGGGATTGGTTAGTTAACTAAAATAAATAATTCTCAACATTGAGGGGTACATTCCATATAGATACATTCTCATCCTTTACTGCACACGATAACTATTATGTATATGGGAAAGTGCGCTTCAAATTTGATGCAAATGAGCCAAGAATCAAACTGCTTTATGGGTGGTAAGAAAGCAGCGTATAGGATAATAGGCAATAGAAATGCTCGTCGCACCCAGTTCAGTGGTTAATATTCGTTATTTGGTACCTTATAGGATGTTTGAATTTTAAAAGTTCATTGAATAGCTGGAAAACTTCGTGATTTTGTACCATTTATTTAGAATCAAAAATTGCGATTTGTTAACGATAACTTGGTTCTGTTAACTGATTAATATAAGGGTCATTTTCAAAATTTCCGACGAGCATCCCCGCCCATGTTCTCGCAAATTAAGCACAAAGTATTAGACGCGTGTTATTTTGATCTACTAACACCAAATGCTTTTCTCCCTAATTCATTACACTTATTCATTAATTGTGGTACAAATTAAATTAATGTTTTCTCATTCCGAACACATGTTTTCTTATCTTCTCATATATATCATTAAACAAAGAAATGATACTCTAGGGAATGACACATGGTCTTGAGAATAAGATTCTTTGTTTGAGTTGCATCCATACTCATGTGTCATCTCATTCACAAACATGAAATGATCTCTAGGGAATGACACGTGGTCTATAACGGGGAACCGCGTTATATTTTTCTCTCCATTTCTTTCAGTTCTCCGTGTTTGCTTGTTTGTTACGTTAAGTATTTTTGTTTCTTTCTTTCTCTCTTTCTTTCTTTCTCTCTTTCTTTCTTTCGTTCATTCTTTTTCTCTTTGTTTGTTTCTTTCCTTTTTTTATTTCCTTTGAAAAGGTAGTGTAATTAAAAGCAGCAGCTAGCTTAGTGATTGGTCGAACACCGTGACATGTGGTGACCAGGAAAAAGTAGCTTGCCAAGCTTTCACATCACCATGACAACCTAAGCCCTTCTTCAATCTCATTGGTTAAACTGTACTTTAGGCAACAAGAATAGAATACATAAAATTGAGCTAGCTTGAATTAAACTTGATAATCACAAAAATACCGTAATAGGAATATTAAATGACTCGGTGTCTGCTCCATCTAAATATTATGAATTTCTTTATCATAATAATTTCTTAATTAATAGTTGTGATTGGTTGGCCGGATTTCTTTGGATGTTATGTAGTGTTTTTTGTTTGTTTTGTTTGACGATGAAGTGTCCTGATTATTTGGTAACGGAAGAGGACTCGACGACACTTTATTAACGACGACAGTTTGAGGCAAGCGAGAGAGCATGACATCAATCAGTTTCAAGACAGTTTCCAAGGAAAAAAAAGCCAGTTAAAAATAGGCAAAAACAAATAAGCTCCGTGAAAAAAACATTGAAAATATTGGCCTTTACAGTTGCTACAGACAATAAACCCTATTCCTGCTCTTTTTGATGTACTATAAACCAGGTAAACGAAATCCTCAATCCTACCCCCAATCAAACTAATCAAACGACGTGGATTAACATATCGTTCATCACTTGACAATTCGAATGATCTCTTCTTCAAGTAAACCTCTCAGCTGTTAGTTTCACAGTTACAGGAAACATGAGGACCAAGCGAGGCTTCAACGTGTGGTCTTCAGCTATACCGATATCGTTTTGGTAGGACTGAAAAAAACTTACTAGAGAGACAGAAAGAAAGAAATGCCTTTGGGGGATTGTTGGCCATGTCTGTAAGTAAATCCTGAGCCGTGAAGTATTATTTCTTCAAATGAGCGCTTGATGTTTTGTTTTATTTTCAATACCAACTTGAAAATTATTCCTCTTCGCGAACAATTCTCGACGATTAATCTCTTTTTCATCGTTCATTTGGTTTATAAAAAGCCGTTACTAAAACACTCACTCTTTAAAAATACATCTCTATATTATCGTTTTTTCATTAATATCCATAGTGTAACCAATTGTTCTAAACCAGTGTTTTTGTTTGTTAACGCAAATGGCGATGGGAATTATTCCTCGTCTGTGTTTTTGATAGTTTCAGTAATATCACCGGTAGACTGTTGCAGTATTGATTCTTATGCGGGAAAGCTGAAGAGATACTCATTTGAAAGAGCTAGGGCATGTCATGGACAGGTGACTGTCTCGTTTTTTTCTAACCCTTTTTTTCAAACAAACTTGGAAAATATTTAAATAACTTATATCTAATAATTTTCTCGGAGTCAACTGATTTATTACCAAAAAAAAATGACTCATGAAAATATCGTATTTCAGCCATATCAGCATCGCCTTCAGCAAATTAGTTTTGTTATATAAAAACAACTTACAGATAAGGGATAAAAAAAAGAAAAACATCTCTACCTCATACCGGGTATATTAAGCGAATTTCGCTGTGTGACTCTCTCACAAGGGGACAAAAATACATATATCTTCGACCAAAACGAATCGAAAGCAAAACAACACGCGTATAACTATAACATTAACACCCAAAAGAAATCCTATTCATAATTTAGTTGTCTTACTCAAAAACAAACACTTTCAATCGTGGTAAATTCAATCCTATTTTACTTCAATTTCGTTCTATTATATTTTATTATCTTTTAATATTTGTTGCTATTATGTACACAGTAAAGCTCTCAACACTTTCCCGCGCCGATCGAATGGATGACACTTCATTATTAATCTTTTTTAAAAGTTAATTTGGATACTCTCTGTTTTCCCTAGGCCTCTAATAACGTTGTGTAAAGCGAATGAATTATTTTATTCCTTACAATTGCAACTCTTATAGTGCAAACTCGGAATTGTTTTGTAAACTGAGAATATTGCCAAAGAGTTACGTTAAATTCTTAATTTTAAGCCGATATTTTTTTACAATTAGCTTTTGACAACAAACGACTGCTTTTCATTCCACAGCCAGTTTCGGATCAGTCGTATAAGAATAAATTTAACAGCCAACAACTCCTGTAATTACCGTTGAATTTTGGCAAATTGACAGTTCAAAAGAAGACGTGCCTAGAAGAACGAACATACAAGAAAACAACGTTTTTGCTATGCAATTTCGTTGTGTTTAAGCAAGTACAGTTGTTAATAGCGAATATAAAAGTGCTATTTGAGTGGCTAGGGGCCCTGAGGTTTTATTGCTAGATTGCCGTTCCTTATGTTTTATCTTGAATTGCAATAAATATGATTAACAAATAGTAGCACAAGATACAACAAGAACTAGACTGTTTTGGCAAACTGTTAGTTGGCAAGACATCCAGTCACTAACATAAAAAAAACGAGCCCTAATTTCTTAATGAAAATAGAATTTACAAAGCAGGTTATAATCGTTGCTTGCCAAAAATGATATTATTTCAAAATGCACCGATTGAGTTCCTCCTGTCTAGATAAAACTGGATTTTTTTTGTTTTATCTCATCCTCATCCTCATCCTCATCCTCATCCTCATCCTCATCCTCATCCTCATCCTCATCCTCATCCTCTCTCCGATTCCCTTGCAATATTTTCATTGATAACTAGACGCTTTATACATATATATATATATTGTAGGGAAAAATGTAGTATCGTGTTTTTTCTCCTCACACCTCTATTATACCGCTCTACTCCTATGTATTGAGCACTGCGGTTTTACGAGAATATCGACACACAGATTATATATACGAAGCCTCACATCGAAACCTTTGTGCATGACAAGCGAATCATATCTCGCAAGTGGGCTATTAAAATCTAACTTATTTTACAAAATATTATTCCAGTTTTTTATCGAGCGTCAAGCTTAAAGCATTAGCGCAGAACTCTTGTTGAGTGCATGGATAAAACTCAACCAAAGAATCTTACTCTCAAGAGAAAGATAAAAGGTCTAAATTGAAAAAAATAAAAAAAAAAACATTACGACCAAGCCGGCTTGGAGATTTTTAGGACAAGAATTAGATGTATGCCTTTGCATTGGAATGTCATTATGATTGCGCAAATACAACGTCAGTTATACAGCATTATATATGACGCAACAAAACCTTCACCAACCAGTTTGCGGACAATGTACTGTTTTGCGCACACACTGAGTTGTTCAATCATCAAGCATTACAAGCAAAGAAGATAATTCAATGCAATTTTGTGGGGGATTAATATTAACGATTATTGGTGGTTAAATATACATGTGGGCAAGGCAATGTTTTTTTGTACTGAGGAAATAGAAAACGCACACGCGTGTTGTGCGCAGCTATGAAGAACGCGGGGATTGGCAGAACACGAGAGAAGTGTTTATTATGACAAGCACGACGGATAGCCGACTACTTCACAAGCGTTCTGACAATCCCTAAGTGCGCTTTTCATGCTTTATAACAACACAAAGCACAGCAAACAAGTCTCATATATCCATCAATGATTTTAGACGCAAATGACAACGCAAATGCGCGTGCTGTGTGATCTCAGTAAAGCACGCACCTCCATCCAATCAGAGCACGAAATTTATAACAGTTTATTCCACCGTACACGTGCCATATTACTCCTACATAGCCGAGAAGTGGCACTGTTACATATAAAAACAAAAATTGAAGAAGAATATTCCATGGTAAACCACAAGAAAGCAGCATTTCTTCCAAAGTTTGGCTTTCGGAACGAATACAGAGCCGCTGTGGGTATTCAGTCATATCTAAGTCGGCGTACGGTTAACTAACGAATAGCCACAATGGCTCTATATCGATTTGCACGAAAGCCAAACTCAGCAAAATTACTGAAGTTCTTGAAATTACCTATTCTATTTTCTTTGAGAGGCAATGACCGAAAAGATCTGAGATTGCGCCTTACGTTTAACTCCTAAAGATACCGGAACAAGGAAATCCCCGATGCTTTAAGTAAAGAGTTTCCTCATACCCTTAACTTGTGGGTCATTATGATGTCAAACCCGCACTGATTACAGTAATATCCGTCTCTGATTGAAGCTCTTAGAAAAAAAACCCTGGATTATTCGTCGTTGGATAAGTTTGCTTAACCCAACCAATCTGTTACTGAGACGCCATATTATCATTATTCAAATTATTATTACTCATTCAATTTGGCTTCGTTTACATTTCGA
>OCZR010112248.1:0-19702 GCA_900234385.1 Anemonia viridis | reverse complement strand
AAAATCAGGTAATACATATAGGCAAGTTTCCCAAACTGTCGATTAGAAAGCCCGTCGGCATTATACTAAGAGTTGGCATCGGCGAAGGCGCCTAAACCGGCGCCCTTAATCTTCCATTAGAATGAATACCGTTCACTTTACTAAGACAAATTAGCCCAAATTATCTGTTCACTTTACATCATTAAGTTGTTTTTGTTTTCTGAAGAAAACTTGACGAAGAAAACAATTCGTGATCTACTGTACACGCGTATCAATGAACGGCTAACATTCATTTTGTGAACTGACTTTGATGTTGAACCAGAGCCGCCCAGTTACCAAGGAATTTGTACAAAACAAGTCCGGCAGATGATAGTGTTAGAAAAATACAGTATAATGAGACTTTATACACTTGATAATAGAATTGAATTGAATCCCCAAGCCATTGAACGTAAAAGAAACGTTTCCGACCTATTTTTTGTATTCATTCAAAATGAGCATATTTTGGATTCAATTAAATAGATTCTATTAATGTTAAGATTTTTTTTTTATTTTATATCTTTATAATAGTTTTTAATGTTTTATTTAATGCTTTAGTTATCATTATATATTACTAGAGTATATTTTTTAATGTATTCGGAGATATTAGCATGTATTTGCTATAGTGCAAATTCGAATTCAAATAAGTTTATTGTATTGTATTGTATTGTATTAGATGGCTATCAGATATGTTTTGCTCAGAGATTTTCATTCCACGAGTACATTGACCTTTGGACGTTTTTATCATCTGGCTTTGCCACAATGGATGGGCCTGAACATATCCTCGATCAATAGAAGGCTTTTGCAGTTCTTCTAGTGACGTTGAAATCTAATCAATTTGGCGATAATCAACGTAATCAACCACCTGGACTGAAAAAAATATATGGATTTTCTTGCTCATCCATGCTTGGAAGAAATGTTAAAAAACGGTTAAGTAAAGCAAATTCCTACAGCAACTCAGCAATTGACGTAATTGACGTAATTGACGTAATGCAATTCTTGGAGTAACGACAGTAACACATATTTTTATATTTTTAATTATTCAGCATTAAGACCAAGCAAATACGTCTGATAGTTCTATGTACAATAATAAACTCCAAACTGTACAATAAAGTCGACTTTGAACCTATTTACAATGGCTTTCTAATAATAAATCTTAACAGCTAAAGCGCACTCGAGCACAAAGATCTTCATTCATTGTGAAACAAGGTCTTCTTTGTTCTTGCTGTTGTCTTTTCTTTGGCTGCCAAACTGTTCCGGCTCTGAGGGCAAGAACAATGGAAACCATTGGAAACGACAGTTAAAAACACTGTCGATGCATCAGCTGATGATGCATATTTTACATGTCAATTTTTAGATAGACCTGCATTATTCAGGTCAAGGTTTTATTTTTTTTAGACTCTTTTTTATCTCAAAATCGTTTTGTTCCTCTAAAAATAGGAAAATATGTAGTAAGGCAGCCTAAGAAATAATGATTAATCAAGTAATCTTGAGCTTGAATTAAACCAGATATTGTCACTTTTTCATCGTACCTCATCTTTACATTTTCACAGTATAATACAGTCTTCTAAAAGCGTTTTATGTATTTGGAGCTCCAGATGGTAATTTTATTGCCATAGGTTTGAACTCCTGGATAACACTGTCCTTTGTACTTTGTTGGAGAGATAAAGTATTTACATGATCACCAATCATGGCTAACATTCGTCCTACAGCTCGACAATTCTGGGCTTCTTTACTCGTGATCTTCTTCTGACAATTCTCTGAGACGCTACTCGTTTTCGGAAGGTTTGGTTTTTCCGAGGACGTAGGTCCCACTGCCATTGTTTACAGATTATTCAACCGCGAATCTTATTTTCAATATCCTAGAAGATTAAAGATGAAAAAAATATAGTCAAAACAATCAAAGTTTTTATCTTTAAATTATGAGTTTTTTTCTCAGAATGATCATTTATTTAAATATCTTTAGAGTTTGTGTGATATTGGATATTTATTCGAAAGCCAAAGGCAATCGAGAGCCCATCATTTGAGCCATGGCCATGCTTGAATAAGCTTGCCCGATGTCAGCCGTTTTCGATTGTTGTGAAACAAGATCGAACATAAACAACCCTAAAACCATAACCATAAATACATTTCCCGAAAATAATCAATCGACATCATAGGCACGACGAAAATTTCACTAAAATATTTTCGATTTTACTCGAAGATAAGCAGAGATGAATTCATTTGGTACAACTTGTTGCTGTTTCGCTCGCACATTACTTAAAGATTTTTTTCTCACTTCGCAAAAGGCATATTAAAAGACTACAAAATCACCTTTGTAATAAGCTGTCTAAGATTCCTCTTGGTTCTTGGCTATGATTGACTCATATTCCACAAACTTTAAGGTAAGGAACGATCTTGCCTCTTGAACACCTCGACGTCCGTGCGTCCAAAACAAAAAGTTCCCGCTAAAAAATAAATCTGCGTATAGATGTTCAAAAGAGTTTGAGAAGATGCCAAGTCAAGGCCATGTTGACAAGAAAGAAGCATTTTGATTGGCTAAAGAATTTTTCAACGTGTGACGTTCAGATCAGAGATCTTAGGCTATTGTTTGTTGGCCAATCAGAGGGCGAATAAAAATGTTGATGATGCATTACCACCGTGTGCTCACGTGAACAAATATCCCCGAAAACCACGTTGAAACCACGCTGAATTTCCCCGTCATTCTTCATGATTTATTCACCAATAATAATATTGATAGCACAAGCTGTCAAGTCCTTTATGTAAAAACATAAATTCTTGGTGAATAATCACAAAACAATGACAGTGCAAAATTTATGGTACTAAGATGATGTTGGAATATTCATTTATTTTAGTGAAAAAAATCCATCCGCAGCTTCATAGTCAGTTGAATGAATAAAATATCACTGTAAATATTACTTTTCGTTTTTTCTTTAAAAATATATATTTTGTGGCCATTTAATTCTATCAATGACTTTCGCTTTCCTTTCGTCTCGTCCTTGATTTACACCCAAAACACTGAAAATGGAGAAAATAAAATCCGCGTAATCACGTAGTATTTTTTTCCAGTTTAAATAGTCATAACCATAATTCTGTGAATGAAATTTTGACACCATTGGTAACTAGTAATGAATTTTGTAAAACTACAGAGGATATTTCATCATTATTCAGTAGTGTGTTCTCCTATTTGGCGATGACTTATGCGGTAAGATAAGAGGTTCTGTCTGCTTGTTGGATGAATGAGCCAATCAGAGCGCGCGCGCTTGACATCAAAGACTTTGCTTCCTCCTTCACTACGCCATTGCTGGGTCTTTTCGCCGTTAGCAGACGTGGAAAACAGCGATCGAATTTTTCTCTCTCGCGCTGCCCTTGCTCTACCTCTTCTCGTAGAATTCTCGCCCTGCAAAGCTTCAAGACATTTCTAACCTCTTCATTTAAGAATTCCAACCTGTTGTGACAATACACAGTGCAATTATTGTAAGTAGTTTGGTTTCGGTAGTGACTGCCATTGCGTGTTGTAGTGAACTGATTGTAGTGAAAATTCAAAAGTGTTATCTTTTGAATTTTACTCCATATTGAAGCTCATTCTTTTATTTTTTTATTCCACAGAGCTCAAACATTACTAAAACACTAACGAAGACCAGCAAAACAACTTGATCTTTTGACACAAGATTAAACTAGCCAGTTTGAAAAAGCGAAGAAACAGTAAACAGAAAAATTCCCTCGAAACGTAATGGCCGGAGCGACAGCTGCTTTGCATCTTGAGGACTTTTCTCTTCCTCTGGACACCTCTGCCCTCTCTTCTAGCGAAAAAGACATCCTTCAAGAGTCTTTATCTCTTACTTCGGACTATGTGTCGTATCGTTTAAGGAGCAAATTCGACCAGAGTCAGTTGGTTGGTTTACCTCGACATTTTCTGATCCCCCAAACTCCTTCAACAGCGGAAAGTAAACTTCGGTCACTCGCTTCTCACATGGAGGCAGAATACCCGGACTTGTTCGAAACTGCTTGCTCAAAGCTTGATTTTTCACCAACGACTGCTCGTTCGACGTTTTTCAGCGTGGCGAAAGAGATTTTCCAAACTGGAATTAACTGGGGAAGAATGGTTGCGTTGTTCACATTTGGCGGAGTTGTAGCTCATCACTTCGTTGAAAACGAAAGACCCGACATGGTCTCTCATGTTGCCATTTGGATTCCACATTTTATAGCAGACCATCTTCTTTCTTGGATTATAGACAACGGTGGATGGGTAAGAGTATAATGCTATCAATTTTATCCCAACATCAGCACT
Source organism: Anemonia viridis (assembly GCA_900234385.1). Lineage (NCBI taxonomy): Eukaryota > Metazoa > Cnidaria > Anthozoa > Actiniaria > Actiniidae > Anemonia > Anemonia viridis. Next base: position 15,396 of record OCZR010112248.1, on the reverse strand, counting down.
GAACTCCAAAAAATTCTTTTTTTCCCGAATTTCTTTAAGATATTTTAGCTTTTGACCTCACTGGAACTGACATACAATATATATATATTTAAATTGTAATGCCTTAACTTTTAGGTGTGAATTTGCTTCAAATTTTACATTTATTTTCCCATTACTTTCTTTATTTTTTGCTGTAAAAACATCAAAAGAAATTTCACAAAAATTATTTTTGTAATTTTTTTTAGATTTTTTGTTTTTTTGAATGTTTGTTTTACATTTGTTGACATATTTTTCAGTGCTTTTTGATGTTTTACTGTTTCTTTTCAGTTTATTTTATTTAAAGGTTATTGATTTTTTTACAAATCATTTGAATTAAAGATTTCTAGTCAAAGAAAAACAATTTATTTCTTTCCTTCAAAAATTTTATTAATTTTGTTGTTTTTTCCTTCGATTTATTTCAGAAGGAAACAAAAAAAAATTATGAAGTTAAAAAATAGACTAGCCAGTTTTTTTCTTAAATCAATAAAATATTTCATTTCACTTGTGACTGATGTTTTAAGGAATGTTTCTTACCATGCCAGTTAGCCTGCTAATCAATGAGCTCCAATATGTCAATAATATTGTACATACATCCCTCAGAGAAATTCATTCTGATGCTAATTTTGAGTAAATTTTAGAAATGAATAATTTCCAAAACATATCCATAGACTTCAACTGATATCGTCTAATTTCATTAGCCTAAATTCAAACACTTCAAAAACCCAGACTTTTTGTCTTTGCTCCTCCAATGTTATCTCATGTTTAAAAGATATTATATTAATCCCACAAGAATATAGCTTTCGCTTTTGACAGTTGGTATAATCATCTGCAGTCATAGAGCCTGCTCTATAGCTGTCCAGGAATTAAGCCAGACAGCTAAGTGGTAAATGTTTTTGTTAAAAGCTGTATTCTGCTCAGGTGACCAATGTCTTTTCCTCTTGGATTTTCCCAATTGTCATTTATCTTTGTAATATTTCATAACAAAAGCATCTACTGAAATGAGAATAATTCATTTTGTCTTGACACTTGTCTATGCTAATGAATATCATTCAATATACATATATTTGTGATAGTCACTAACCCCCCTAGGCTGTCGCATCAAAAAAGCTAATTGTCAGGAAGATAATACTTTGAATTAGATTCTAAATTTGGTTAATCCAATATTTGGAAGGAAAATTCATAACAATAGGTCATAACATATGCTGTCTAATGTTATAATCAATGTAAATTTAACTTTCATGACAAAAATATGAATACTCCAGTTTCAAATTCCCAGTGAATGACCGCTGAACGCACAGCAGACACACTTTTTACAGGATTAGCCTCACTTGTACATAATATATCAGAATAGTCTGTGGAAAATCAAAGTATTTATATCGTTCAAGCTGAACATTTTTTTTGATTTCCCATTGGCATTTACAAACATTTTATCATGCCATCAAGGCTAACCCTGTACAAGTGCATCTGCAGTAAAGCATTTCAGCGGTAGTATTGCAACTCAAAAAAGGTCTATTGTGCTGGATGATATTGATTATCAGTGAAATTCAATATTCCAATGTCAATGAAGTGCAAGAACCTGCAGATTCACATGAGTTCAGACTTTTTCATTCCTCTTTTAATGTAGTTAGCATTTTTAATGGTAACACTAGGTTGCCTTACTTGATTAAACACTTATTTGGTGATGTAATGTTCTTTTTGTAGGATGGTTTCGTCAAGTATTTCTCAGAGTCTTCTCCAAGCCTGTGGAAAGGTTTATTCGCAGTTGGGAGTATTTGTGCAGCAGGATTTACCATGTTAGCTCTGAGTAAATAATTAAATCTGATCTCTGAAGTGCTTGCTGAAAAAAATATATGTACCATATGAGAAATGAAAAAGATGATGTTTATGTCCTTGCCATTTAAATTCTATATATATAGATCTATGTGTGTATATATATATATATATTGAAAGCACAAAAATGACAAGCCTTAGCTAAGAGGCACTGCAAAAATGTGCTTCTAAACCAATAACTGCTGATTAATCTTTTTTTCCATTCTGGAAAACATGGTTTGCAACATTTGCAGAGGATCTTTTCATTCAATTATGCAGACATTTCTTCTTCATCTGCCACACTAACTTTACAAGCCTCTTTCTCTCTTGTCCTTTAATGGTTCATTTCTTTCCTTTTCCTTGTTCTAAATGCAGACATAAGCTTGCAAAAGCTCTGAAAAGAGAAGAAATAGTACCAGATGCTCCAGTTACTGCTTGCAATCCCTAGCTCATGGCCAAGCAGCTACTAATGAAAAGCTAAGGAACAAAATTCAAAACAGACTGAAAATTTGCAGCCAAGCAAATTAAAAGAACACAAAAATTCTGAGTTCTTAAGAATATGTGTGTGTGTGGTGTGTGCAAGAAAAAGTATAAGAGAGTGAGTATGAAAAAGTGTGTATTCATATGGAGATAAACTTGCATTATCTTTGATTTATGTCACAGGGTGTAATAAGTAATAGTGGTCAAGTGCCAAGGTTACCATGAAAATGAGAACCTTAAGTAACAACCTCAACAGATATTCACTCGTTTATTATGAAAGAACTTTCCTAGTTTTTTCAGTGCAAAAGCATACATCCTTTACCACTTTCTTTGTGTTTCTTTTTTACTATTTCTTTTGTCAACATTTGATTGCAATTTTTACTTTATCTTTCCATTTTTCCTATTTCTTAATTCCATTTATCTACACAACATATTCTTATTTTCCAGCTTTTTTTCCTTTTTTAAAATTCTTTATTTTGCATTTAACTTCGGTTTGTGTAAATATTGTTATATAATGTGGTTTTTTGTGTGTTGTGTAAGGATGGGTGTTTTGATATTTTGCTATAGTTTTGATGAAAATATTCCATTCTGTTGTGGACTTACTTAATGTTCCTCTTGTATCTTTGTGTTGATATACCAAACATATGGTTGCCCTCAACCATAAAATATTGTATGAGTTGTTGTTAAATGTTAGTTCCTAGCTGTCTTGAGCAAATTCCATTTAACATCAGATTCACATTGTTATTTTGCCAATGATGGTTTACCAGAAGAAGTGACAGTAAATCTAAGAATTTATTCATTTTCCCCTACATATTTTCCCCCTATTTTTGTACATCCAACAACCTTATAAATCTTAGAAAACTAATATATAATTTAGAGTGGTATTTGGAAAATCTGTTGTATAGTTCTAATGTCTACCAACCAGTACCCTGATTATCTCTGTATTTGCATTACTTACGATTGGCACAATTTGTTTTCAACAATAAATGCACTCCATATGGTGGAGACCAAGGCTATCAGTGGTAAATAACAATGTGCATATGTGATGATATACTGGAATGTTTCAAATCTATCTCTTGTTGACCAATGTGTTTACTCCTTTTTTTTGATCACTTGTAAAAGCCTGTAAAAAATATAAACAGATACTGAGTAAGCCCAGGAAATATACATTCATGTCCTTTGACCAAAGGATTTACAATAAGTGGAATTCCAAATCTCTGGATGATCTAAGAATAGGGATAGAATCAGGAAATGTTTATTTTGATGGAAGATGCACTTGTAGACAGTCTAAAAATGTTATCGATTGTACAACAAAACTGTTGTTAATAACATGTATTTGTAGCAAGGCTTACATGAAGATAGGATGTCCCATCCTACTGCCATGTATGTACTGCCTAGTGACCACTTCTGTGAGTATATTGTGTGAGTTGAACAAGGTACAACTCACCTTGCCTTATGTCTATCAAAGGACCACACCCAATGGTCTTGTATAGACTTTGACTTGTAAACTTACCCCAACATCTATACCTAGTATAGCAATATTTGAATTATTCTTTCAGTTTTGAAGCATGTCTTATTTCACAGTGAGACAATTAAACTCGAACCTTGAGAAACTGATCTTGTTTGATTTTGTATTTTATGTAAGTTCAGTTTGTTAGGTCTCTCTCCCTTGGTTCCAGGGCTTCTGTGACAGGACCGACTTCGAATGGACCTCTTATTAGTGTTTATTGTGGCCATTTCAAACCACGGGATGCCACTTTTGTGAATAATCAATATATTAATAAAACATTTCTCAAGAAAAAATCAATGCGTTGTGGCCAAAGATGGGTAATTTGCATACACTAAAGAGGTCTATTTGCCCCAGCCGTGATATCTATCACTGATATCTAATCTTTCAGGATTCGTTAAAATATTGAAGTTTTTTTCTCATTGGGTTCAGTTTGGGAAGATTGAGTTCTTTACACAACTTTAAAGACATTTGGCAATAAGTGTCCAAATGTGTGGATACATCTAATGTTTATAAACACAATACATATAAGAAACTTCCTTTTCTCAGGTCTACATAGTTTAAAAACAAAGATTTACGGAGCAGAAACGTAGAGTACAAACACTAAAAGTAAATGCTACAAATAGCACAAAATTATGCTAATGTTTTCTATTGTTTAATTAGCACCATTTAGTGTGAAATGCTGCACACCTTTAGTGTTTGTACTCTAGTACATCATTGTAAGATAATAATCTTGGCATCAAACTTTGATTTGCTTGTGCGCAGCTTTAAAATCCCAGCAAGCCAGTTTCCGGCACCCTTCGTTACCTTCAAACAATGTTTCTAAGCCTGATATGACCCAACTTAGACGCTGATCTATGTGACGTCATTGACGTCCATGATGACGTCAAGCGCTATAACGCCTATCCACCAAGATGACAGATAATACATGCACTGTACTATATTTAGAACTCCTATTTTGAATATCAGCACCCGCCAACGTAAAAGACTTGTTTCGATTTCTTGTAATCAGGTGACTTGTTTTTCTGTTCTTGTTTAGAACTTGTCATTCAAGTTATCATGGCAAATAAGAGGAGCCTCCAAGACTTGACAAAAAATGTGTCAATGAAATGTTTTGAAAATATGAAAGATGCAACAATCAAGTTAGTAATATGCATGTTTCATCTATTTCTAACAACCACATTGAGCATTAAATCTTGCGCTTCGAAACTACCTTTCTAGTCATCACATGCCATTTCAGTTAATTTTTTCAGTTTTGTTTATCAATTTTTAAAGTCCTGCTTAAATGCTTCGTAAAAACAAACGCCTTGATGGAACAAAAACAATTCCGAAATGAAACATGCGTAGATACATTTCAAATAACGTAATCCCACTGATGGCGTATTAGTAATGACGTCAGAGTGTCTCAACCCTCAGCGAACTGTTATGGACCAATGTAATATGATCAGTTAGAAACACGTCTGTGTGAGTGAATGGGCAGACTGGTGCCACCATTTGGCACTACTAAGATGTGTTATGATCTTTATTCAGTTTATTACCAAAATGAATTATCTTAGTTACGTCAGTACTGAATGCCGTAAGTCATACGCATCACGTGCTAAGCAACAGGGGCGGATTGAGGGGGGCTCGGTCCTCCCTTTTGCCTACATGATAAAAAGGTTTTGACTTGTAAAATTTCTCCGGCCCCCTCTTTCTTCACTTCCTGGATCCGCCCCTGACAACTACACCCTAGATGCAGTTTCCGAGATCATAATGAATGCAGTAAAAGCGGCTCAGGAAATCACATGGAGACGCAGATGTGAATCACAGTGGTCTTGAATGAATAAAAACTATTACAGAAATTAATCTTCTGTTTCTTCCGCTTCTCGATCTTCCCTTGTTTTGTTTTTAAAATTCCTTTCGGTCTATACGCCTCTCCCCTCCCCGGGTGATCAGAATCTATAATGTTGCAGTCTCTTTCACCGCAAGCTTCTTTATTTAAGGGATAAAAAACGGCGCGCGTGTCTATATTCTGTGATATAAACACTCTGGGAGGTGTAGAGCAAGAGAGAAGTTGTAGAGAAACACGAGGCGTAGCCGAGTGTTCCTTTGACTTCTCGAGTGCCCACCCAGAGTGTTTATATCACAGTATATAGACACAAGCGGACGTTTATATTTCTTTTATAAAATATTTTTGAACTTTTTTCGACAACAAGGCTGAGCGTGTCTCTGTCCTCTAATATAAACACGGTCGCCAGCCAATCAGAGCGCGCGTAGTATCTCAAATATTTTATGCAGTTGATTTTAGAAAGCAGTCTATAAATTCATGAAAAAATCAAAATGGCAAAATGCATTGAATAGAAACGATAAATCACTTTAAAAAGCCATTTAGAACTATGCAACGTTTTTTGAAATTGAAAGAATGGACAAAAATGATCACAATGTGATGAAGAAGAAGATGTTTTATTGTTTAGTTATATAGTGAGTGTTACTTAATGTTCACGTGAAAAATGCAAAGAAGAATATGGAAATTATTATTGCAAATGGTTCGGTAGCCAGGGACCATGAACGTCAGAAGCAAGACGATGAAGTTGGAACAACGATGGCCAAACTTGCATCGCCTACTAAACAAGATTACCATACAAAGGTAATTATTTTAAAGTAACTCTTGTATTGGCACCATAAGTCCAGCGAAATGGCTTGTCCTAGTGCAATGAGGCCATTATATAGCATTGTGGTCATGATGAGCTAAAACTCCAGTCTTAATTGTTTCACGGCAGGTTATAATGCCATGCAAGCTATATTTGATATTATGTCATGTTCTGAAAATGTCTGAGGTTGAGCTTACGTTAAGCGGAAGGTGCGTACAAATGAACCACGAGCACTAGATAAGTGCTTTAGGTGGTTTGAAAGTCTTTCCAGAGAGAATGAAATAACATGGCGGCCATATGTATTGATCAGTCAATATGGTGGCTATGGAGTCCTGCAGCAGCCGGCCATTTTTATTTTAATTTCTAAAAATCTTTAATGTTTTTTCATTTCAACACACAAGTCATTCCCAATAGAGTATGATTTAAAGTTTCTTTGTTAATCACGCCGGATTACACACGAGAAGATTGGCCAAAGTAGAAAGATACAATACATTTCAAGCAGAGAATTAAATTCATAATCTAGTTTACTACTAAATTTAAATTATAGATTAGAATGAAGGCAACAAAGTTAGAAAGTTTAAGGTAAGAATATCAAATTCTAAATTCTATTTAGATTTTAAAAACGGAGATCCTACCGACCCTTATGCCTTTAATTATTGGCAGAACGCTCTCTTTGGCCTGTGAAATGAAGTTCACTGTTCAAAATCGCCCCCAGTTTATCAGTTGAGGTCCATTTGGTTGGTTTCAAGGATTCTCTGCGTATTTGGAGTTCACCTCGTAATGCCCGATCACCTTACAACAGAATTTCCCATATGCATGATAAAATCCTTTTCGAAAATCATTGCTAAACATGGCATAAATGACTGAGTTGCATACACTGTTCGTATAAGTAAAAATCCAGCATATTATCGAGACGATTTTAAAGCGTTCATGAGCCATTCCATTCCCAAAATCAGACCAAAACCAAACGACTTGGTTTGGGAACATACACGTAGCAAAGACAATCACTATAACAATGAACATCTTCGTTGCCCGTTTGTTTGCTTCGCTTGCTCCTTGCGGGTTGATTTGAAGAAATCGCCATTTCTTTTTCTTCGGCTGTGTATGAAAGCTGTTGTTATCAACGGAGACTTCGCTTTCCTGGGTGGATGTGATTGGCTGTTCTTCGACGCGATCTTTGCGCATGACCCAGGTCTTGACAGACGCCGAGAAAAGACTTTTTAAGGTGAGGGTGTACATAATGGTCATGAAGATCAAAGGGATGCAATACTGGACTAAAAACAACAATAATGTGTACGCTTGACGGTACTCGTGAGGCCACGCCTCGGTGCAGTGGTTTCCTTGTAAACGAAGAACATAGATGTACGGAGCGATAACGAATACAGAAAACATATGAATAAGAGAAATGATGATCTTGACCTTATCCATGCTTAACTTGGATTTAAAAGGATGCATTATGACTCTGTAACGATCGAAGGATATCGCTGCTAAAGTCAGAGTAGAAGACGTAGTCGACAACGTAGCTGCTGGCCATAGAATTTTGCACATAAATCCACCGTACATCCAAACATAACCATTCTCTTCTACCGCAAAGTCAAATGGGATGCTAATGAGAGGAGTAACTAGATCACAAACTGCGAGGTTTAACACTAGAATATTCGAAGGTGTCCTCATCCGTTCCGTAGTCTTGATAACATAAATAACAAGACCATTGCCAAGAGTACTACATGTCAAAATGATACAATAAAATATAATCTTTACGACTTTGAACTCTGCTGTTTCGTGTGTAGGTTGGTCGGTCGGGACACTAGTGTTCAACTGATCTGAACCGTTTGCCATTGTCGCCTTGTTGGTGGAATTAACTTTTGTGGTAATACCACGCAGTTGGTTTTATTCTATCCTTGGTGTACGAGTGTTGGACTGTTCAGTTGTCTCTCTCGGGGCCTTTGAATTCCTTTCTTCGGATTGGCAAGACCCGCACGTGACGTTTAAAGTCTTGGCAGCGTGCAACTCTAGGAAAGAAATAAAAACGAGCTATTATATCAATTAATTGGAAAGTACGTGATACTAAATATAAGCCTTTAGGATGGGCGTATCCATGCACCTTGGCATGAAACAATAGACCTTTCCCGAATTTGCTTGAATGATCATGAAATAGTAGTTTCAAAGTGAGGCGGGACTTGATTCTTTTGTTTATCAAGGCCAGCCTCAGATTGAAACCATTGTTCGTGATCATTCAAGTGAATTCGGGAAAGGTCTATTACGAGATCATGAAGCCGATCGAATCCACACAAAGCGGCTCACCTTCACCCACAGAATCTCAGTAAAAACAATTCCTAATGATAATGATGTTTCTAGTGTATGACAACGAGTTCATTGATGGACCAGCTACTTGTATAAGACTGACGAGAAATATTGTACCGAATAACTGCTACAAAAATGTGTCGTAATCATCAGATGAGAGTAACTAATTCAGTTGGCCTGCCTTGTGAAGAAGAGGAATCACGTGCTGATGGTCATTTCCAATTCAAACCAATCTACTATCACACAACCTTGGTTTTGTTTTCATAATGAGTTAAATCTTTCTTAATATTGATGTCGTAGAAGGACAGTTTTGCCGTCTTCAGTATTATGAGAAGAGTACAAATTAGGATATATAACGAATAATCATAATTGTAAAGAATTCGTGAGAATGCATGGTTGCGCGCGGTTGTACATCCTGCAGATATACTTGTCATATCAGTCTAGCATAAATGTGTTCCTCTATTCCCCCTGATCATGAATCCTCTTCAATCGTTTTTAACGCTTTGAGATCGCAAGGTAATGATGTTAATTAGACCAACAAAAGGAAAAAGTATACATTATCAGGGGAACAGTGGATTGATTTGAGGACACACTACAGCGTGCGGTCAAATTGGTCCTGAGTTAACAAAAATCAAAAAAATATATGATCGATCTTTCTTAAGCGACGACGTATTGAAGGGAGAATATAGCTGCTCGATTATATGATTAACTCGCCTCGAGACTATATGATGTTTCAAATGGTTCGAAGAAATTTCAGCGAAAACTCATCCTGAATTCTATATTCTTGACTTGTGTCGCACAATTTATCTTGTAATTATGTAGCTCTTTGTTTTCTATGTTCTTTGAGTTCATGTTGTAAGTTCAACGTCCCTCCCTCTCCCCCATGCAGCACACGCACACACACACACCCTCGGTTCCCGCACGACTTCAAGACTATGAGTTAAAGGAAAATAAAAGAAACCAATAATGAAATTAGTAAATGTCGGAGTAAAACCGCTGTTGAAAAAGGCTAATAGCTTAAATTTTTATAGCGCAAGAAGAAAAAATCCGCTCTTTTCCTCGTAACAAATAGAGGATATTACATTGGCGCGTGGAGATACGAATTTTATCTTCGAGTGTTGGAAAGATCTCTCACGAGTGAGCACAGCGAACGAGTGAGAGATTTTCAACACTCGACGATAAAATTCGTATCTCCAAGCGGTCATGTAATGTTCTGTTTATTAAATAGATATGGATGAACGAAAAACAAGCACTTATTTAATATGTGAAACTTCGTAGATGAAACATGTCATCACATCACATGCCATGACTGCCGTTATATTTCATCGATATCCATATAATAATCACGAATAAGCAATATTTCTTTTCTTACAACGCAATATCGTTGTGCTGCATCCGGACACCTTCAGGCATTGCGCTGACACCGCCAACCATCACTCACAATCAGAACTACGATATCTATTTTTTACTGAACCTTGTACTTTTGATAACCTTGAGAATATACCAACAGTACAGATACAATCAATGACCGCAACTGAATTGAAGACTTCAAACAACACGTAACGCGCGGGTGTATGTTTTGTTATATTCAAACTAATAAAGAAACTATTGGTCATGCATCATGCTTGCATTAAGAGTTGACTTTTTTCGGACATCGATACATTTAAATCACTTTTATTCAAGCATTAGAGTGAACTGAAGCGCATCGAATAACACTTCCCTACTTCCCTACCTTTTTCGCTTGAAATGCTTAGTCCCTAATCTTACAAATTCTCCTCAAATTACAAATTTTTCCTTGGAGTTTTCCTCGTAGTTATTATATAGATAACAGCTCGAAACAATGGTAAATTTTACTTTAAGAGATGAAATAACTAAATCCTATGAGTATCATTGCTAACTGTCAAGACTCTTTTGCCTCAAGGGTAGAGGGAGTTTCTTCTTCGTCAGTGCAAGAAAGACAAACCGATTACCGAACCTAACTGTAGCGACAAACAGCTAGCGATTTGCGTATCTGGTTGGATCAACTAGAAAGGATCGATCAAAACTATACCACATCTTCAACCAATGTAAATCCTTATTGGTCTTGGTGCCATTAATCTAATGCGATTATGGTGTAAAGTAGAATACGTAGATAGGCTATTATAACTGACTAGCTAAAACCACAAGCTGGAACCGGCAAAGAATAAAGAATAAAGAAAAAAGAAAAAAAAGAGAGACAGAAAGAGACCAAGGGAGATCAAGAGAAGGAACGAAGGAAGAGGGAAAGAAGGAAGAAAGTAATGATTCAAAGAAAGAAAGAAAACAAGTGTAGCATTACTAAATAGCAGACAAATGATGATTTGTATGTACAACGAACTTGTTGAATACATATTTTGGTCAAATGTAACCATACAAGATGATGCATGCAGCCTCACCAACTAACACCATGCATTGCTTCATTCTCCATACGGCCGGGCATTTTCATGTCTTATCAGGTTATAGCTTAAAAGAAATTGGTGACTGACCCGGCCTCTTTTTCCAATCACGTCTTCTCTTTACATCTCTATCTTATCCTATATTGAATATACTGCCTCGTGTCTCTTACCAGGTTATAGCTTAAAAGACATTGGTGAGTGATCCGGCCTCTTGTTCCAATCACGTCTTCTCTTTACATCTCTATCTTATCCTATATTGAATATACTGCCTCGTGTCTCTTTTCCTGTCGGCGTTCCTCGCTACCCTTGAGCACTTGATACCATCTTCAAGCAATTGCGCATCTCAATGGCGTTCTAGTTATATCCTTCGAATTCATATATATTAATCTCTTAATTATACTCTTAATTCCCAAGTAGAATAAAAGACTCGATCACCAGGTTAAAGCCAAAGCCAAGCCAGTGCGACTCAGGTGCAACTCAATCATAACATGCACGCTTGATCACATGACTAACTAAAATGGCGGCGCCATGCCAAGTCATGATCTTTTCGTCAGGTGGCCAATCTTAGTGATTGAATCTCAGACCAAAAAGACGATGATTAATAAATCCAGATTTATGTTCGCTCCGAAGAGTTGAATTGTTTGTTAAAAAAACCTATCCTTGTTTGTACGAGGGTAGCACTTAAGCAATCGCTAACAAACCTGTGGCCTTCGCTCCAGGATCAAATTGGAATTGAGTAAATGATTTTTATGGAACCTTTGAAGCGCAGGAGAGAACCAACAAACAACTCTACTCACATACGACACCGAATCGCACACGGGACTCGCACCCGGGTTGCCTTGGTGAGAGGTGAGCGCTCTTACCACTGCGACACCCGCTGCGCCAACCGTGTTCAGAAGTTTAAAACATGGAAACAAAAAGATGTTTGTGACAATCTCCATTCAGGAATATGGGACTGCTCGTCAGGCTTCCGTTAAGTTCTTAGCCAATATAATATTAAAGTAATATTGAGAATATTTGATTTGCAGGGTTATTGTTTTTCTACCAGGAAATTTGGATATATTCCGGCTAACTGAATAGCAAAATTTGAAACTTGAATAAAGTTCTTATTTTGATAGAAACTTTTATAGGTTTTTACGTTGTTGTTAGTATCTTAGAAGAAGCAAAAGGCTTAGTCAATAACTTGTAGTATGTGTAAGTGTATGGAATTATTCATGATTTCTATCGCAAATGTTCATAAAATTAAAATGGAAACTCGTTTTCGTACAACAACAACAAAAAAAGCAGAGAATGACGCTTTTCATGTAATTGGAGTTCTTACTACCGCATGTACCATGAATACTTGCGATCACTTTTATCAAAAGTGAAAAATTTCATTTTCATAAATAATAATGATTTGAAAAAATGAGCTTTCGAGTGAAATGAAAAGACTGGATTGTATAATTATCATAATACGAGTCGAGTAAAGTATCATATCGAGATCGATCGAGAGAGAAATGGCTTTTACAATTGATATCTAGTTTATTCTATGCAATGGTCTGGACTCATTTCTTTATCGATTTTGCTCAACATTCACTAATTGTTTTTCTCACATGGCGAGTTTAAACGGCGGCCCCTTTGAACTTGTCATTATTTATTGAAAAAATCCCGTGTATCAAATTAATAACTGAGTGACGGCCAGCAGCTTTACTAGTCAAATGAACTACAAATATGCTTTATTCTATAGCTTTTATTTTAAATTTTGAAAGCATCGTTAAACAAATCATGCCTAGTTTTAAAAACTCCTTTAAAAATATTAGTCACAAGTGTATATTAAAAAACTTACCAGCTATGTGGGGAGGTATTGTCAGGCCGCAGCAAGCAAGTTGTCTTGAAGAAGAGCTAGTCTGTGGTTTGAACAAAAAAGAAACCGTCTCATTTATATAGGCTGTGGTCGTGATATAGAATACTCAGTATAGTTGAAGATAAACCATGCGGAGATGTTAGAAATCGTTCGGGATATCTTGATTTTTCTTTCAAGTCTTCCCTGGAGGACTGTCGAGTTGACGTAGGACTGAATAGAATGAGATAGAAGCGAGGAGAGGTGAAATTAATAATCATAAGACCACGGTCGCCGATCCGAATGACATTGATTCATTAATTTTGTATATTTTTGGTCTAACTGTGTTGACGGCTTTGCCCGCTTATATTGACACAACGCTGTGACCGTGAATTGTTAAAAGATAGGGATCTGTATCCATAAAAACTAACCAACAGTTGACATGAATTGAGAAATGGGATAAAATACGCACAGAATTTTAAAACAATTCCCTTGCCGGAGAGAGAAACAGTGTCAAAAAAGTCTTCCAGGTTTACTTGTACCGTTTATATAACTCAAAAGCTAAGGATCATATTCAGTAATGTATGGAGGGGAAGATGTAAACAGACCTCCATTGCAAAAGCGAACAAACTGTGTCTTGAAAGACGTTTAAAAATCAGTCAGACCGCGAAGCCTGGAGGTTAACGCCCACAAGCTAAATGAAACAAAGCGGGCAACGGAGGTATAAACGCAGAACTAAATAAGCAATCTTTGAAATAAAAGTTTACACAGATATATCAAAAACCAACGTTATATAAAAACGTTTGATTCTAAGAATGGATATTGGAGTAAGCGCGCTACTACGAATATATCGGCATTAAAGCAGAGCAGATGGAATAAGAGTACTTTCATTTAATTCCAATATTTGGTAACTTGATCAGTTTTTAAAGCGTACGAGCAGCCTTCTGGGCTGATGATTTACTTTAAAAATAACTTATGATATTCTAACCATTAAAATAAAAGCATTAAGTCGACACTTCTTAATTTACCAACGAATGACCGGAGAAAGCACTGGAACAGAAAAATATCAAAAACAATTCTTGTCTTCTTATTCTGATTATAAATGAAATGTTCTTTAGGGAATCTTTTCGTAGTCGAATTTCATTTTATTGGTCGTCAATTTTGCCGAAGACGCAAAACATAATCGGTGCTCCTTTAACTACTGTGGCACCAACACGAATATTGTATTGAAACAATAGTGATGAATAGGTAATTTATACACCGTAAAGAAAGAGAATACTTACTGACGTTTCGGACGCTAGTCCTTCGTCGGAGTAAAAGAGTTAGTGAAATGAATATTGTATTGCTCTGCTTTATATTGATCCGTTAAAGGAGCTGAAAGAAGCAATCCTAATCTTCCTCATATGAAGCAATATAGAATGAAATCCGTATCATACCATGAAATGACCGTCAATGCCTTTGAATATCAAGGTTGCTTACTTGACTCCTCAAACACAAAGTACAAATCAGTCGACCAAAAGTGATTTTCAAAAGCATCAAAGAAAAATCTGTAGTTTAGTAGTTAGGATTATGCGAGGCGGATAGTATCATAACACAACAATTTAGGTCAAATCCGATCGTAGATCAAGCGTTGAGAACTAAGCCATCAGGTCTCCTAAGAGTTTAATTACATATATCTCAACTAGTCACAGTATCATATGGCCTGCATTGGATCAAAACCACCTTCATGCCACTAATCTTGCAATTACCACTACTACTACCACCGATACCACTGCTACTGCTACTGCTACTGCTACTGCTACTGCTACTGCTACTGCTACTGCTACTGCTACTGCTACTGCTACTGCTACTGCTACTGCTACTAATGTATTCAGTTGGTACGTGAGGTGTGCATGCAGATTATATGACCCTATATTGCGTGAATGTTAATTCTTTAATTAGTACGGAGTTACCCAGTAAAACTTCGGCAAATATATCACTCGTATACCTGTCATTTAATGCGATCGGCATTACAATGCTTTCCTAATGTTACGTTACTGTCATATCTGTTTAATCGGTGTTAGGGCACGGATTGAGTACTTGGTTTACTTAACAAACTTCGGGGGCAAGAGTCGTAAACTTCATGACAGGACAAGTTCAGCTCAAGCCAGGAAGGTTACATAAGATCAAGTTAGTTCAAGTGATAACCAACTTCAGAAAAAGGAAAAGAAAAGGAAAGGAAAGAAAAAAACTGACAAATTAGACTTAAGTTTTGAATATTAAATTTTCAAACCGGCATTTTTCTAGGTATCTTTATTTTACCAGATCGAAACCAAATTTCTAATTTGTGCGTTTTGTTGCATTTGCTTGTTTGTTTCGACGCAAAATAAATAAATAAGAAATATATATATACCTACTTATACAAATAACTGAATT
>OCZR010112198.1:2610-18028 GCA_900234385.1 Anemonia viridis | reverse complement strand
ATATAAACAAATAAGTTTTAAGCGCTGATTTAAACGAGCATATCGTACTAGCAGTTCTAACGTCATATGGTAGTGAGTTCCAAGGTACAGAAAAACAGCTGCTATTTATACAACATAATTTTGCTTTTATTTGCAGCAAACTAGAAGAAGCATCTCACAAACATAAAGTTGAAATTAGTAATTTAAGGATGAGGTAACCAACATTTGACCATTGTTATATTATCATACAGTCCAAAGTATTGCACCAGGAGCCAGTTGTACAAAGCCTGGATAGCGCTTTCCACCAATAAATCCTTATCCTGTGAATAAAACCTATTCAAGTTCTATACACTGCATTAACTCTTATCCAGTGATAACTTTATCCAGGCTTCGTACAACCATATTGTTATGTTTCTGAAGTTCCAAAGCATTTTCACTTGTTCTCCCCGAAAAATCACAACTAATTAATTATAATCACTAATGGTATCTAATATCTTTGTCCTAACATATAGCCTCACCAAAAACAAGGGAGATCTGGAGAGAGAACGAGACGAACTCCTTGCCCAGATTGATAATTGTAACCATAAAATAGAAGTACTTGAAAGAACTATTGACCACCTTAAGAATAATCTGGATGAAAAGGTATGTTCATGTGTTATCCCATCCCATTATTACTTCAGTACATATTGAAATATTGAATATATAGTATTTTGATTCAGTTTGGCCCATTTTCCTAATAAAAACAGCCCAGGATGTATGGATTTTTTGCGGCTGGTGATCAGCCATTACCAGCCCAAACCATTGATAATTCGATTAATTAAGGGAAGCCATCAACCCAAACAACTCAATTTATACAGTAGATCCTTGTCTCTGGATGTATTATAATATTTATGAAAATGGTGGTAAGTTGATTTTCCTTCATCTTGTAGGAAAAAGAAGTTAGCAAACGAGTACAAGAAGTGAAAGAAAAGGAATGGGAAAAAATTGCTCAATTAGAACAGTCAAAATTACAGGTATTTCATAAATTAGTAGTACAACATCAAAATGTTTCAAATCAATACAGTCTAGTTTCAAGTTCTCTATTGCTCTGTGTTAGCTTTGTATTAATAACAGCCCATGGTAATGAGATGAGGAATATATACATTCCAAATAAACACTTATATAGTTGCTTTGAAATTCACGGTGTGTGCTCTCCAAGCTGAATATGTTACGCACAATTGAGGCTAATACAGAGCAATAGAGAACTCCAAACTGGAGTAGTTTAACGTGGAGTAAAGAATAAAGCAAGTTTGTCCTGGAATTCAATAAGGTCTGGCTCTTCTAGCGGCAAAACTCATGTTTAAACATTAACAACTGAAGATCATTTACTATAATTATATATTAATGAATACATGACATTGTACACTCTTTCTATCTTGTTATTATGTTTACAATGGTTCATTTGCATCTATTCTACAGCTGGAAACAAGCTTGGGACAAATTGAAAGGTACAGTATTCTTCCACAATCATGTTGTTTCCATAGACAATTTGATGATCATAATCTGACTTTAATTTAGAAATTGTTAGTTGCTATGCCTGGATATATCATAGGACTGGCATAGTTGGCTATTATGAGAAAAAAATGAAGTCTTGTATAAATTTTATTGTACTGTATGCTCAGCTATTTCTTTATTTCCTTAACAGAGCAAAACTAGATTTAGATGCAGCTTGTCAAGATAAAATAGAAGCCATGGAGGAAAAAGTACGCTTGGCCACTGATGGCAAGGTTAGCAGAACACTACAACATCGTTAGTATCATTCTCCCATTCAACTTCATCAGCTTCATCACAATCATTGTATCATTTAGCCTTCTAAACATCATCATCATCAACACCATCATCACGATCATCACAATCATTATCATCATCATCATCATTGTCATCATCATCATCATTGTCATTATCATCATCATCATCACCACCATCACCATCGTCACCATCGTCACCATCATTATCATCGCCATCATCATCCTTTACCGTAATGATCCGATACAAACGAACTTGATTCATCTGTCACTGTAGATTCAAATGGAGAAGGAATGTAATGTACTGAAATCACAAATCAAAGAGAATGCAAATCTTGCTAACGAACTAGAAAGGGTAAGCAGATGTGATATTGGTTAATACCAACAGGAAAACGAACTGTCAACTGAGTAACACTACAACTGTGTGCTATAATGTTTGTTCTTAAAGGAGAAGGCATCGTACCAAGAATTAAAACAAAAACACCAACAACTACAGAACCATTATCAAAGGTATAATTTACAGATTATTTATTTATTTATTTATTACTTAGGCTACCTGCAAGGTAGGCCGAGTCTAGGTTTCGGTTTTCTATCTATCAGTCTATCTATCGTCATGTCACGATTTCACATGACGTAATGCTTCATTCGCAGGTAGCCCGAGTGAACGCCCGTTAGGCGTCTAGTTTATTTTAATTTTCATCAAATGATAAAGGAGTATGGCAGATTGATAGGGTTGATATCGAATTCCATGTTTAAACTGCTACAAAACACTGAGAGAGAGAGCGCGCGCTCTTTGGAAGCCCATATATGTGGCTATTTCAGATTGACAGTGCCTCATTCTCCCTTAATGTTCCTGCCCACTGTGCGCTAATAAGGTGGTGTTTTGTTTTTCAGTGTAATAAGTAGTGAACAGCAATTAATGTCGTCAAACGATCGACTAAAAAACTCCTTAGAATTACTTAATAACGAACTGGGTAAGTGAAGATCTAATGACGTACTTTTCAAACATGGTCTTTGTCACGTCTTTGTAACTTAGTGTAGTATGGGGTCGATTCCTAGGCTAGGAATCTCTGTGGGTTAGCCGTGCCTTGACTTTGATCACCCAAATGTTTGTTACGACCAATGACCTTTTCACTGCCTTAATAAAAGCATAAATCTTCTTCTCATACCTGAAAATAACTCCTGTCAGTCGACGAGTAAGCTATGTCACTTTGAGATGGATTTTCCCCCTAAAAGCTTACGAATAGCGTAGATATCAGTTTCACTATCTTGTACACGTACTTGTCAGAGAAGGGCATATGACATAGTGTCGTTCTTTGTTTTTAGGTGTTGCAAGGACAGATCTTCAAAAATTACATGACGACCATGTAAATGCTCTAGAACATACCAAGTAAGACAAAATATTCTTGAAAAGAGTGACTATCGTGTCGGCCGTTCTCTTCAGATACGCACTTCCACTCTAAGCCGGAAGTAGTTTAAGAATATTTTTTACTGCATGGAATTATACTCTTTTGAATCTCATTTCATAAGATGGCAGTAAATGGCCTGTTGTTATAACCGAGCTTTTTTTAGGTGAATGGAATCTTTAGATATTTAATTTTCGATTTTTGTTAGCTCATGGCCCTTAGACGACCTTGTTTCCATTCTTTTGTTTTAACTCATTTCCGTTTCCGGCTTAGAGCGTAAGCGTGTATACCAAAATTGAATGATTAAACATTAAGTTACTTCGTTAGATGGCCTGTACCCTGGGGCCCAGAGGTTATTTCATTCTCGCTCCGGCATTTACTATGTTGACGAGTAGTCGCGAGGAGAAATAACTTTCGCTCCCTCGCGCCTTGGGCGCTCTCTCGTTCAATGATCCGGGCAAGAACGAATAGAACCTCTGGAGCCCAGGGTAGATGGCCTGTGGGGCAAGATAATTGCTAACCACGTGAACCAGACCTCAGAAGAGAAGATCAGTGTTTGAACAGAGCTTCGTACTTGAAAAATGATAATTCAAAATATAAATTACATGTAACTGATCATTGTGCATGAATTGTTGATCTTATTAATTACTCTGACTATCGTACAAGGACTCGGGCTACGAGTAATGGCCGAGTCGGCCGAGTCTAGGTTTCGATTTTCTATCTATCAGTCTATCTATAGATTTTACATGACGTAATGCATCATTCACAGGTAGCCCGAGTCATTAGGCGTCTAGTTTAATTTTTAAAGAAGATTATTCTGAAGATGATATAATAAGATTCCACGAGAAAACGCCTGGAAAACAACTAAATTAAAAATGTGATTTTATTTTTAAAATTATAATGGTTTTTCTCTTCCAGACAACAGGCTCAAGAAGAAAAAGCCGCGCTGGAAAAACGTATCGCGGAAATTGAAAATAAACACGTAGAAGCAGAAGAAAAATCACGAAAAGGGAATAAGATATTAGATAAGGTGAGGTGGCTGTTGGCAGTGTTTCAATCAAACCTCATATCAGTGTTAATCGGTTGCCATGGTAACCAAGTGAGTGAAGGCCCACGACTCAAGTGAAGTTCGACGTTTAAACTTTGCCTAACCTCGATACTTTAACTGGTTTTTCAGAAACGAAAGAAATATAAACAAGAAATTGTCCAGCTGCAAGACAAGATTCAGTTATTAGAAAAAAAAGAACAACAGCTGATACTCGAGAGGGATTCAGAAAAACGAAAAAGAGAACTGGACGCCGAGAAAAACAAACGACAGTTGGAAAAATTCACCAAGAAACAAAATAGATTCCGAAATATGTTGAATAGTAGCCAGGCATTCGGAGGACCCGTCCCTGTTATCAGTAGTTCACCTTTACCGTTAAACGTTATGCCATTTAACGTCACTGCTGAACAGGTGAGACTGGTTTTTTTTTCATTTCATCCGTTTAGAATATGCTGTATTTTTTCTTATCCCTTTCTTCCACTTTATAGTTGACAGTTTAGGTGTGATTTCTAGTTTCCAATCTTGTCCATATTTTTACTCCATTTTTCATAATCCCTTTTTCTCAATTTTTAATCTCAGTTAGATTTCAGGTGTACTTTAGTCTTTCCCATCCATTTCCTTGTTAATCCCATTTTCTCAGTCTTATTTCAAACGTACTCCAGTTTTATTCATCTCATCCACTTATTTCCAATTTTTTAGTATATTTTCAAAAGGTACTTTTTCTTTCATTTCCTTCTATCCCTTTCCATTCCCTTTCCCAATCACTTGCCTTATTCTTAACCACAAGTTATTTTTATTTTCAAAAATACTTGTTATCCCTTTCTTTCACTTTCTATCCTTCCCATTCACTTTCCTTCCCTTTACCATTTCTTACCAGCAGGATTGAAAATTAGTTTTGCCTCAGTAGATCCTCGCCAAACAGGCACAACTCTACCAGTGCTAATATAACCATTCACTTGGAAGGAATTCAAAAACATTATTTTCAAAAATTGCTCATTTATTTATCGTAGGATCGTCAACAGAGAGATATAGCATTGGTTCGCGAGAGAGTAGAAGAACTGGAATCAACACAACGAGAGATGAGTAACATACTACAAGATAGCTTACCAGTTACTTCGTGATTTATTCGTTATGTTTCTAATATTCGACCCTTAAGCTAGCTTCGTGTACGGACCGATTCCAGACCCTGGCAGTTCTTTCTTTCTTTTCCAACCCTCATATCTTAGAGTAAAGACCTTTTAAGACATATTTCTACTTCGCCTACAACTCTATAACTCGTCTGGTGAGGTTTCGTTTTTGAAGGCAAGTCGTACCTGGATATGTTCTCTATAACATCTCGATTATTCAGGGCAATAACTCGTAATTACGAAACGAAATTCAATACAAATTACAAGATTCGACAATCCAATCGGTTTTACGATACATAAACTTTTTAGTAATTTTATAAAGATTCTAAATCTTCTATCGTTTTAATAATTCTTTTATATCATTACGTCTTCTAAAGGCGCTCTATAGCAATCAACTTTTTGGGACTAAGCTACTTCCAGAGACCATGAGCCTTCAACCGGAAGCGGAAGCGTTTTTTCTAGGAGGTACGCAAAATCGTATGGTCTCTTGGCCACTCACAATATCCATTCAAAGTCTATAATGCTTTACATGCTTAGTTTCTTACTTACGTTCATACAAATTTTATACTCTTTATAAGCGTGTTATTCATATAGATTATAAGATAATTATTTTTATAGATAATAACCAATATACTGTACTCCACAGGGGTAGGGTAAGGATAGTGGGCAGGTCACGTGGGCTTGCTATTCACGCCGGTTTAACTTATCTTACCAACAGTGTAAGTGCACTGGGTTTAAAGAGTGTTAACGAACATTATAGTGTGAATTTGAAGCTGTTTTTGTATAAATAGACATTAAATTGACAGATATTTATCTTAAAGCTATAGTTTTTGTTTTGGATTCCTGAACGAATTTGTCAGTGTTGTTGGCCTCTGCGACTTCATGTTGTTTTGCTATGGGTGCGACCATTCTAGACATTCGCCACAAAAGTATTTTGTCTTCATATTATTTGACCAGTGCACGAAAAAAGCACAGGCAGTCCAACACAGATCACACGAGACTTCGACGTTCGTTTTTTTCCAACTCAGCGGAGGTCGACTTAGAACAACTCTACCTTCCATCCAGATAAGCCATCTTTTCATACAATGAGTGAGTGCATCCAACCTCTTGTAACTGTCCAATTTCTCGTTCATATCATTACTTGGGCTGGCGCACCGACATGAATACCCGCTCTGGGTAGGTAGCCTCTCTTGTGCATTGACTTAGGTATTCCAAGCTATTTCCTCTCGCAAAACTGATAACCGTTCATGTCAGCCAGGCACTCATGGTCACGAGAACCATTCAGCTCACACAAGTGTTCATTGAAGTCTTCCGAGTACCCATCGTCGTACCTCTGGTAGTTGTATGATAAGCACCTGATACCATATACCAGACATTCCATAGCGCATTCCACTTGGTTATGTACTTTGACTATAGACACCCGATTTCCAGATATACCCTTGTGTAATTGCTTTGCATGGCACTGGAAGCCAGCGTTCCTGAATATACCGGCTGGAAGATTGGGGGGAAAATGAGATATTGTAAGCAAAAGAGTTTGATTGAGTTCAGTGGCCTGGCGTTTCTTGGGTAGGAGGTGAATTTAGGAGGCGCAGAGCACCCTTCAAGTGGTCAGGATGGAACAAACGAGTTTCAGTGGCCACTGTGATCAGACACGTTCAATATCATATCATGTATATATTTTTCAACCATCACTTCCCGTAAGGGGCCCTTCTGTGAGCTTCACTCTACGCGCACCACTGCTACATTCTTAATCAGTACAACAGTGAACTCGCATTGATTTTAACGAATGAAAAAAACCCGAAGAAACTGAAGAAAAACCCTCATGAGAATGGAGAGAGCAACGCATCAAAGAAACTCAACAAAAATGGTTCAGCCAGAAATCGAGTCTGCGATCCAAGCGTCAACTACTCAGCGGTGAGACAGTGCCGTGGCAAGCGCATGAAGATGAAAAAATAAAGTTTTAGGGAAGGAGCCACACCCATCCCTCCTTACTTCCCCCAATGCGCGCGGTTCCGACAAAGATTTTACCTCTATATGTCTTGCATACGTATCCACACTTCCTCTGACAGTCACTACCATACCACAAGCCGTTTGACATGTTTCTGTACATGCATTTGTTGCTCTCATTGACAGCGATGTTCCCTTGGTTACCCAGCCTAGAGAAACCCCATACCGAGTCATCCGTCCAATCAAACGCTCCTTGCCTAACCGTCAGACCTAGATGGGTACATGGCGTGGATTCTGGCATTCTATCCCTTATAAAATCATCTTCTTCTGGGCTGACGATACTAAGAAGACCAGACGAGTGCTTTCGGCATAATTTGTGTGCGTCGTCCCATGATTTTAGTGTGTTGAATGTGCGATAACAGAACTGAAGATGTGCTATCCAGCCTGTTTTGCAACCCTTATTGCTGGCTGTGACACCTGAAGCAAAAACAAAACGAATCGTGTTCCGTTCTTTTGGAAATACATTCTCAATTCTGCAAATTTCAGGCTCAAACAAAATTCATACTTTAAAAAGCAAAAAAAAAAGCATCTGAAATTGTTTCAGCTTTTACTCCTTTAAAATCACTCAACCTTCTTCGGGAGTATATTATCTTCTTCAGATTCCACTTTTATACAGCACAGCTTTTGACCAATCAGAGCGCGCGTAGCGGTAACGATATTATGATCACTAATGCAGCACAGTTCTCAGCCAATCAGAGCACGCGGAGCGAGTTAACTATATGATAATCACTGATATAGCACGTTTTCGGCCAATCAGCACGCGTAGCACTGCAGAATCGATTCACTTTCTATTTAGATTACAATTTGTGTTATTTTCCATACCTGTCTTGTACTCAAAGGCCTTCTTTATGGTGTCATTGCTAACCACTTTGGACCACAAGGCTAGTTCATCTACTGCAACACCAGAATGTTCGTTCTTTCCTACAAACATGGACCAGCTAGAGGTGGTGGTGCTTGTTTTGTTAAGTGGAACAGCAGAGCTGTTTCTCGCTATTCTAAATAAGAAGTAAAATATGTGAACTGAGAGGGTTAGACAGTGATCAATCTTATACGAGTCGTAACTCAATGCCTTCAAAAAATGCGCTGTTGTTTAAGACTAGCAGTTATTGACTATCTCTATGCTCATTGCTGAGTATCATTCGCTGCGCTGTAGCCCAAACCACCTTCAACAACAGTCCATCAAAGTGCCCAGTAAACCTATCTAACCTATAGACTTATTTACCTTGGTCGTAATCGTTTCCCATTACTTACTATACCACGTGTCATTCTATTGAGAATAAAATTCTTGGTTCAGTTTGAGTTACATATCCATATTCATGTGACTGTCTTCTCATGTGCAACCGTTAAACAAAGCAATGATACTGTAGGGAATGACACGTGGTGTGGAATGGGAAAACAGGTACGATCAAGGAAAAGAGGACTTCGGCATGGGTGTGTTTGAAAGGCAGGTAAGCCATTCTTCCATTCATTCACGTCTTTTTCCCCTCCCCCCCCTGCACATGCTTGACCAGAATCTCACCTTGTTGCATTAATATACACACTGAGCCCAGCAGACGAATTCCAGGTAACTCCCACGTGATGCCACGCCCATGGGTCTAAGACCTTACCAAGAGAAGTCACCGTCCAAGTCTTATTCATTTCCATACTACTAAGTTTCGTTTCTAAAATATCATCTTTGGTTTTTACAACTCTGATCCCGCGACTCGGGCCTCCAAAGACTAACCAATCTTGGTGTGCGCCGCGTTCGTATCCTTTGACCCAGAATGCAATGCTAAGTCCATTGGAGCAGAAACCAACGCCAACGAAGCAGGAGCTGTGAGAGCCAAGATCAATCCAGGAATAACTTCCGTACAGCCGTATACCCAAGTTAGATGGAGATGGGGTGACTTCACCGGCTTCTCCTTATAAAATGATTTTACTCATTATAAAAATATTAAAATAAGTAGATCTAATACTTTGAACTGAAGGGGCAGGCTTGGGCGTAGTGTTTTCCCATTCAATTCAGACCACGTGTCATTCTCTTGAGAATACGATTCTTTGTCTGAGTTTCATTCATATTCTTGTATCTTCTCGTACGCACCAGTAAAACAAAGAAATGATACTCCTGGGAATGTCATGTGGTTTGAAATGGGAAAGCATTACGTCCTAGAAACTCAAAAATGTCTATGAATCAAGCGTAGTTGAGAGTTGAGTTATGAACACGTATAGCAAAACTGACCTCTAATGACCGCATGCCATGGTTTTACACCTCGTCGCGGTGAGTCATATGAATGTCTATTGTATATGTAGTTCATTGTCCAGTAATGATCTGCATCTTTGTACCATGGAACTGCTTGTACTGCGGCTACAAGAACAACTGAAAACTAATAGAGAAGAAGAAGATTGATTGTCAGTGGTTTAGATGGCACGTTTACTTGAAAACAGCACTGATGCACCCGAGGTAACTCAATTGAATCTAAGACTTTCTGGGATTTGCGATAGTGTATCGGGAATTACCCCATGTAATGACACCCATTATAGGAGGCACACCCAAGTCTTTTCCCCTGGGAAAATGAATTCTTAAAAAAAAATTAATCAAAAAAAATTGGATCAGATTGAACTGTCTGCCTCCTGTCATGGCTGCCATCACATGGTGGTATCTATATTGAAGTGAAAATCCGTGGAATTTCGATATACAGCGGTATTTTACAAATTCGAAAATGGACTGCACTCGACTACTATATTCGTTCTTTGAGGATTAAGGTGTTTCACCGCAGTTTTCAAGCAGCTCTACCGAACATTTTGAAACGGCCGTTTGACTAATTTATCCTTAATAGATTTTCATCAAATTCACAGAAAACAACATTGTACTTAGTTTGAATTTTTTTAGCTTGAATAAAAGCGGATTCAGTTATACGAGAAAAATTAGATTCACCGAAAACTAATTTCCTAGCGAATACGATGGTACCTAGAAAAATCAAAAGTACTACGATAAACTATGGTATATAACGAGTAAAATATCTGAAAAACAGAAAAAATTATATAGCCGATTTTGAATTAATCGAGAAAAATGTTCGGTAGGGCTGCTTGAAAACTGCGGTGAAACACCTTAAAAGCATGAATGCAGATGGCGAACCCCTAAGACACGCTGTAGGGCGCTTTTAACGATAGGAAACCTGTTAATACTGATTGTATATTAGGAGATCGGGTCGGGCACCTCGAGGGCTGTTTAGACTATAGTTCTCAAGACATTCTAAATCAATTCATCTCGAATTTTCTCCTAGTGATAATGCGGAAATGGACTCTCAAGCCCGGTTCAGACGTCTAACTTTTCATGAACCAAACCTGAAAAACATCGACGAAGACTGCCTTTTTACCGTTTTTTCCAATGCGTTCGGTTTATGCGGAAAACAGACAAAATGTAAAGCAAAATGCAGCGAATGTCTTTTTTCTTCTTTATATTGGTTTTTCCGTGTAAACAAACTTGTAATTCACTAGTTTTAGTACTAATTTCTACGATGTTGACATTTTGAGCGTATAGATGTATTGGTTCACATCTTGACATTCACTGATGTTGTATGCATAAGATACTAGCCAGTTGGTCAACATATACTCGTTTAATGGAACGGATAGATCTTGTAGATTCTATCTTATAATTTCAAATTTATGGAATGGCCAGTTAACTTAAATATACTAAATATCATAACTTTGTTGTGCGTGACTTACTTTTACTAATGTCATACAAGACAACCAGGTGAATAGGCTTGGCATTATGGATCAACGTTGAACGGACTCTAACGCAAGATCGATCCCTTCAAATCAAGAAAAGCATTTGATAAAGATGACCACTATTGCAATATATTTAGATTTTGAAGGCGATTTTGATTGGCTGAGATGGTGTTGGTGATGGCAACTACGTCTGCACAGATGGCCTCAAAAGAATTCACTGATGGAGAAAGAATTGAGGATTTGCTGGGATGATGGACAAAGAGTGAAGATACGTAAGACGATTCAGCGTGTTGGGAGAAAAACAAAACAGAGACAAACTTAACTCGACTCGCGCAGGCAAACTCTGCCGTGGAGTCAAAATTACACCTACCTTGCAGTTTGATTGCCGTCCTTTTTTTCATTTACTAATCTCAAATATCTCTCTGCTGTGGATTGTTTTCTTTTTCCACAGCCAAGGATGATTTACTGAGTAGCGCATGATGAGTTTCCTTTTCCCCTCTCAACCGCTCGCTAATTTATCTAATATATACTATTTGGTAGTGCATTGGCCTCTAAACTCTGGTCAGTTCTCAGGTCCAATATTCCTGGACTCGCCGTAAATAAATCTCTTTATTTAATTAAGTGTCTAGTCATTCTAGCACTTTCGCGCTAATTGGGGACACTTTACTCTCACACACACTACCACTACATTCAGTATTTTATACACACAACGCTCACTCACATGTTGATGTTTACGTCATAAGTGAGCAGGGGGTAATTCCCCCTTGATTCTCAGATGGTTCTTCAGTTTTCCCTCCTTCTAATTCGATTTGTTAGCCAAGCCCTAACTTAGTGATCAGTCCTAGAGGTTATTTGGAAACTAGATGAGTCTGTGTTCATCAATTGCTAAGCTATCGCAGCTCATCGAAAATTTAACGGGCCTGAAACTCAGGTTATAGAAAATTAGGTTTCTTGGCTGCGCTGCAGCAGAAATATCGACCGACTCTTTGGCACATCAAAGGGCCTCTAGTTAGATCTAGTAAAACGACTTAATAATGTGAATGATAAGGTCATGTTTTTTGGTCAAATCTGATCAGGGACTTGTGTGTTGATGTTGAAAGTTGATTGGGATGGAGTTCAGTTTCTAGTGGGCATGCTTGAACAAATTAAAACCCAAAAATTCACAGATGCAAAAACGGATTAACATAATTTTGACACGCCGACTTTAACGTGTAACGAGTTTCTATGGTCAGTTTTTGGAAAGGATCAATCTCAGAGTCACGAAACATCGCCAGCGGTTCAGGAAAAAACTTGCTACAAGTAAAACATCCACTCGGCCCCAAGTGACACTCTTGATGATAGTTACGTAATAAGATTAGAAACACTTGAGTTGAGTTTACAGCGCACGGAATATCCTAATCGTTAAGTATAAGTTATCTTAAAGTGCATTTCACCCTTAATGCAATATTTTCTGTATTGATTCTACATCAAGTAAATAAATGAATGGTAAAGTATTTTTATATGATTTATACTTCCAATATGTTAATGCTGTGATGTATTAGGACGCTTTTAAGATTATTTGTCATCATTTGTAAATTGAAAAACCGAGTACTATGAAAAAACAAATTGCAATAAACATTCTTTAAACTGATCCCGAAGAAGACAAGGATGTTTTATACATTATATTTTACTACCCTACCTTTTGTATATTTAATAATGCCTCCTGTGACTCGCACAGCATTGAAGGAATAAACCTTTATATCTCCAAGATGCATCACTCAAATCATATAAAAAATATTTTACCATGCATTTAGCCTCTTGATGAACAATCGATATTGAGAACATTGAGTTAAGAGGTGATAGGCACTTCAAGTTAAACCTCGGTAGAATGCCTACTTACCTTGTCTTCTAGCAGTTAAATCCTCTCTACTGAAGTACTACTGACCATCTAGCTCCGCATTAAATTGCTACAAATTACTATTCACATGCATTCATCTTAGCTTCTTAACACGAAAATCCGGTGTTCTGGGGTGTGTTGGGCCGGAATCTTAATCAAAAAGTCAAACTTTGTTAACATTAATTTACGGCATCAATTGCTTCAATTAAAAAATAACTCGCGGGGAGAAGAAAGAGTTTTAACATTAAGGACTTATGAAGGGACCGCGGTGACATTTTCACGGATGAGGATGTTATTCATTGATCAAATGTAAGCCGGATAGATTTACGACTTGGTTATCAACGGAAGTTGTGAAAAATGAGCTGAATATTGCCATCATTCTTTTCTGTTGGCAACTGTGAAGATTTCAAACTTGAAATTGAATGGGTGTTGCTATCAGCTTGATGGTTTTATTCGATCCTTTGGAGTTCTTGATCGACTACTTTTGATCGTTCAATTTGAGCCCACGGTCAGCGCGCGCACAGAAACCGCTGAATAAAATACAAAATTGAAGAACCATACATGTTTTGAACTTCAACAGGGCAAAATCCTCAAATTTTGAACGGGACCATATACTACTTTTCTTTGCATTTTCCAAAAGAACAGGTAAAAATCAATCCTTTCACAAATTTTGTAAAAAACGTAATGACTTTAACCTATTGAAAAATCGCCACGAGGTTATTTTTTTGTCGTCATTTGGGGGCAATTTTCAGTCAATTAAATGAACAAAATGATGAATTTTGGGCTTATTTTTGATTCTTTTTCAAAAACTCTAGTAAGTTGAATTTCCAATTATATTTCCTGAGAAAATCACTTTCATATCTTTTAATATTTTTGAGAAATTATTTTTTTGGTGCGAGGCCTGATTTTCGATATTTTTCTTTCAAAAATTCATAAATTCGGTTGTGTTCAAAATTCAATATCTCGAAAACGAGCTCTTGACACCCTATATTTCTCTCCATTTTTGGAATCAGCATTAATTTCTCTATAAAATATCTTTCTAAGAACATTTTCTATTGACTTTTTGCACCTTAATAGTCATATTACAGCTTTTTTTAGATTCAAGCAAGCGATATTACCTGGTGCGCAAAACGCTACATTGACTTGGTCAAAAACCGCCTACCAGGTTTTTTTCATACTTTAAGAAATTCATTTTTAAAATAGCTAATTTATAAAATATTGTTAAAATACTATTTCTACGGTGATGTTTCGAGGTGTAGTTTGTAAAAGGGTAGGGTGATGTAGTGGAAGATGAGCAGGCGGTTATTAAAGAGGGTTAGGTGGGTAGGGAAGAGTTTCGAACAGGTGCTTTGAAGAGGTTTTTTGACACATTTAAGAAAACGCACTTAATTTTGGTTAAATTTTTGTTAATTTTGGTGAAGCCAGATAGAACAAGCACTCAAGAATAATTGATTTTATTCAGTCAATAATAATAATTCTACAAGTTTTTAAAAAATCAAAATCTCTTTCTCTATCCATTCTATAAATATGTTTCGATCCTAAGAATTGAACTATCTAATATGCAAGCGCTTCTTGTTCCCATAATTTCGATATTTCTCCCATTTTTCCCATTCATTCAGTTATATCTCACATCCCAATTTCAATTAATAGACCCCTTTCAGCACGTCCAAGAACAAAAACAGAACAATTCTCAGTTGATTGAAATTCTTTTATTTTGTCCTCCAAATTGAGCTGCTCTGAGGTCACGTGCAAGGGGTCTATTCTGTGTGAACCTGTGATCTCCACAAAACTGAACTACAAAAATAGACTTCTTTTTCCGTAAAAAAATATATGACAACAATAGTCCTTTTGATATCTTAGTTTCTTTATAAATTGAATTAAATTTGGGCTTTTTTCACTAGATTCAGATTATATTTGCAGAAACGTTCAAGCGCATGCGTAGTGAAGGATACGTGGTGTTTGACTCTAACTAAGCACGTTGCCTTGGTTACAACCTTGTCCATTCATACAAATATATATTTAAAGAATATTCTCTACAGAATAACTTATAAAATGCTATATACATCATTCGAGAGCGATTCCTATTTATACTGCCATCTCCTGTCTCCAAGAACATGAAGGAGTAGGTCATGGTTCTTGAAGCGAATCAAAACTTCGATTTTTTCAGTAGGAAAAACGTATCCACCACGTCATAGAGTGGCTATATTAGTTACAATGGTATTCGTTTAAAACGATAGCTAAATTTTCGGAAACCTTACTGAAATTAAGCGTCATGTACCATTGATGTCATAAATTGTTCACCTAAAGACAATACTCCAGTTTCGAATTGGCAGTGAACGACCGCATGGCAGACGCATATCTACAGGGTTAGCCTCAATTGCACGTAAAATATTCACAATTACCAGAACAGCGTGGAATTGCTCAATTTCACTATGACGTCACATCAAAACAATCTATTGTTTTAACGCTAAGGATCATGGTCGCCA
>OCZR010112038.1:2439-32622 GCA_900234385.1 Anemonia viridis | reverse complement strand
CGGGCCTACGGCCCTCGGGATATATATGGCTTATAGCCTCCATTCTCGGTATGTAACTCTAACTTTTCCACGCTTAACACAGGGTGACGAAAACGCGTTTTTCCTTAACCAAATTTTAGCTACTTTCGCAAAGCCATTCTCGCAATTTGTCAGAGAGTAAAGATCTTGGCCGTTCAACATTGCAAACAGATCAATCAGCCAAGTAACTGTCCTAGTAACTAGTACGCTTGAGATACTAATATAAATACAGAATGTACAGTACAGACTTCTGCGCAGTCAGGGGGGCTGGCTGTGGCTTTCTCTGTTCTTGTCTTCGTAATAAATATCCACATGATCAATCTTGGCATCCAATTTGCTGTATTTTGAATTGTTTACTTTTTCTTTGCCTCAGAGGCTTCTTCTGAGAAAAAATGATAGTAGTAATAATGTTAGATGGAATCGGGATCAAAATATTGTATTTTATTTTATAACCGATAACCGGTTAGCTCGATTGGTAGGGCGCCGGACTATTGTGCGGGAGCCCGGGGTTCGATTCCCGGCCGGACCAACACTCAGGGTCTTAAAATAGCTGAGGAGAAGGTGCTGCCTTGTAATTACATCTGCAAATGGTTACACTTTCAAGTCTTCTCGGACAAGGACTTTAAACCGTAAGCCCTGTCTCCCAACCCTTCCTTAACCTGTAAATGGGGGACATATAAGACCCTGTTGAATTATTCGTATAAGAGTAGGGGATTGTCTCCCGGTTCAACAGCCTATCCCAATTTGGAGGCATAACACTGATATACTAACATTTCTCCCATGATTGTAAGTTGTACGTCTGCTAGTAGCGCCTTAATATGCAAGTCCTCCACTGGTCACAATTGTAAAGTGCATTGGGACATTTGTGAAATGCGCTATATAAGAACTCCCATGCATTATATTTTTATGTGATTTTTTTTGGAGGTGTTGATCTATTCCTTTCAAAACACGAAGCTATGAGGCGATAATATCAGACAAATACGTCACAACGTTTGACGTCATTTTAAAAAATGACGTCATACACAGAGATCGAAGAGTAAGGAGTCCAGAGGAGTCCTCGACTAACCTTTGATTGTCAGACAGGTACTGGTTTTTCTTCTGATCTTATTACACCATGATTGAGGACAGCTGCTGCTCCGTCCATCGCTGCATCGATGTTGCTGACCGGGGACGCTACTGTACCATTAGCTCGTCTGAAGACCTAGAAAATAGAATGAGGGAGGGAGGGGTGAGTAACATAATACTGAATCAAAGAATGTGGGGGAGGAGTAAGTAACGCAACAAGGAACCAAATAATGTTGGGGGAGGGGTGAGAAAACAGCAAACAACATGAGGAAGAGTAACATAACAAGAAAGTAAGGCGCGGGGGAGAGGTGAGTACAAAACAGGGGCGTGGGAACAGGGTGAAATTTCTTTCTCCTTGATCAAATAACTAAGGTCAAGAGCCAAGTTAAATAGCCACGCCATATAAATGTTTAGAGACAGTGGAGACAATAAACGCTGCTTGTAAGTTAAGATTTTTTAGAAACAAAAAACGGACTTACATTAGGTCCAAAAGAGGGTTTTCCTCTTCTTTCGCGGTGGATTAAGAAAACAATAAAGGCAATCAAAGTAACGGCCAGAATACCAAAAACAGCTCCCATAGCAACCAGGCCTGATGAGCTGACCGAGGAGGTCTGGACCTTCTCTGATGACGTCGTCGAGCTGTGATAAAAATAAATTCATGACAAGAACAACAGATAAATATCTTGATTATTGTTAATCTAATCTTCTTCTGGCCTATTTTGGTTTTCTTTCATGTCAATGTAACCTTTGACTTAATTAATTAGGCGCCATTTTTTCCAAAATGTTCGAACTCGTGTCATTAATTAAGAAGGTATGTTAACATGGACGTAACTCAAACGAAACATCTCATTCAGCCCAAGAGACAATGAAATGGAAAAAGCATAAAACCCATTGACACCTTTCACGTGAACGTCAAAACAGCTCAATTTGGAGGACAAAACAAGAGAATTTCAATCTCCAGAGAATTAATGGAAACCTATTGATTTGCCTTTTAAATTCTGCTGCATTCTGACGTGCTACAAGGGGCCTGTATACTGGTGTAGTATTCCTTGTTACTTACTCTTTCGGTTGTTTCGATAATGGCGGTGTTAGCCTTCCTCCAGGCCAGACTATCTTTCGTCGTATACTCAGTCCCTTGGATGGGGTGTAACTCCCAACCCGTATCCATGAGTTGCCATTAAGGTTAACCAAATCATACTCCGCCGGGCCGTCTTGGTTGGAGTCAAAGAACGCCTTGGTTCCCACTGCGCTGTCAAAACCAGTTTTAGCGTCTTTCATTTTCTTCATTTCTCCAATCAATTCGCGTTGCATTGTGGGACGTGGCGTTAGCTATAAGAAAATAAGGTTAAAGTCAAGTCACGTGACAAACGTTTGATATTTCCATGATTTTGCCAGCAACTTTTAGTTGAATACGTAAATCGGAATATTTGCATGAAAAAAACCAGAATTATTTCAAGCGTTTACCTTGGTAACGGTCTTGGCTTCGTGTAATCTGGTCAAGGCGTTAGCGAAGGCTAGAACAGCATCTTGTACTTGAGCAACATAAGCTGAAGTCTGCAGAAACAAAACGACCGTTAATGCCACTGACAATCGTAAACATTCCAATAGACTTTCGCAAAGTCCTTCGTCTCCTTATTAGGTCATGATCACGCGCGCTAAATAAAGCACAGGCAACCCAACTAAGATCACACCTACTGAAATTAAAAGCGACCTCTCAGTCGCGACTTCGACTTTGGCCCCTTTGTTCCTTTTTAAAGCATTTCTTTATCTCCCTAGATTTCACATTAGTAACTTTCATTATTCCTTTACCTCTTGAACACGTGACGAATGAATAAGCCCAGGATATAGTATGGCATCCTTCTCGGCCCAGGTTTTTAAGAGTTCTCGGTGGATCTGGCCGTCACCACCCTTAGGCCTGGTACCGACCATGCCTTGCATTGCGTGCTTAAGGTTTGGTGTGTTGATGAATGTTGATGACGTTGAACCGTCTGTTCCGAGCCACGCCCACTTTTTACCCGTCATACCCTGCAAGATGGCAGTAGAATATGACTATATGGTAGTTGGAACACAAACACGTTGAGGGAATGGGTGGATGGAAAAAAGAATGAAAGGATGAATTGATGGAATATTGCATGAAAAAATAGAATGAATATTCGTATGAAAGAAAAGATGACAATATTTTTTCAAGAAATTTACTTATCATATTTCAATATTCTAATACGGCGTGTGGAAATTCGTTAGTGTCAATTTACCTGTTCAATGGCTTCTTGAAAGACCTTTTCTGCGTCATCCGTCACCGAGCTAATCAGATTCACTGTTGCTCCACTTGACTTCAGCTGAAACCAAACAAGTTATTAGAATTAACGCCATTGTATGCTATCTACTATCTATAGCATGTAAGTACAGATTGTTAGTTTTCTCCATTAATTTTCTCCTGGTTATCGGATTCCTCCCTGCAAAACCCAACACGCTGTTGAGCTTATGGCGTAAGCTTCCTCTGATCTCTGCTACTCGCTTTTGTACCTTCGTTGTTTGTTGTGCCCATTTCATACCACGTGATGCCACTGTTGGGAGTTCACTCTTTTATGTGTAAATATTTTAATAAAGAATCTATCTCAAGGGAATGTCACGTGATATGACACTTGCATACCAAGGTAAAGAAGTTATTTGGGGCTCCTTTTCGATGCCGCGACAAAGAAAATACAAACTTTAAGAAAACAATCATTGTTACTTACAGATTTCATCTCTTCGCTAACAGAGTGTTTAGTATGCATATTGAATCTCTCCTCGGCGGTGATCTCAACTCCAGTCCTGCGCAAATCCAGTGCGAATTTTCTTGCCAGATCTTCAGCATAATCATCTGTGGTGGCAATCGTCCCAATCCTCTCCCAGCCATATCTCCCGACAAGCTTTGCGAGCGCCATGGCCTGCTGGTCGTCTGCTGCGCATGTGCGGAAGAAGTACGGGTAGGCTTGTTTGTCAGACAGCTTTGATGACGTCGAGGCATATGACATCTGGGGGATCTTTCGTGACCGGGTTGCCTTGGAGATTGCGATAGAGCAGGTTGATCTTGCCTCACCAAGGATCAGGTCGATGTCATCGGGAAGATCCTGATGGGAAAGGAAAAGGAATGGGTTGAAGGAAAGATGGGATTAAATGAAAAGAAAGGATTGACAATGAAATAGACAGACAATCAGTAGAGTACTCGATATAATTACCTGGGCAGCTTTAACACAAGACTCGGTACTGGGACCACCATCCACTAGGATGTAACTAAACGCTACTTTGAAATTAGGATCAGCATTAACCTGACTGACTGCCACCTTGAAAGCAGATTCCCATTCTCTACCAAGCTCAGCAAGGGACCCAAGATCATCGTGTTTAGGAAAGAATGCAGCGATCTTGTAGGTTGGTCTACCATCTCCAACTATAGGTATTGTTGTACCACCGGGAAACACAGGATCACGTGTAATGGTCACGTCTTTGGTTTTTGGGTCGTATTGTCCCACTGTGATCCAGTTATCATCCTAGAGATTCGAAATAGACACTCTCATAAGAGACTTTGTATATTGTCACGTGACAAAGTCGTAAGCCATTGATCATGTGATCGCAGGTACATCCCTTGACATCAACCATTTTCTTTAAACTTATATACAATTTCCTGTATTTTTTCTTCAATTTCTATCTTTATCACGACAAAGAAATATTCTCTGGCTTGCAAATGGATTCTCTCTTATTCCACTAACCTGTAGATTAACAACATCATATCGAGGTGGTCCGTCCAAATGCTGATCAAAATACATGACGTCATTATCCCCAGTCGCACTCGGATATCCTGAACTTGGATCGTCAAAGGACTTCAGTTTCTGGTAGAGTTTTTCTCGGACTGTCATGACATTACTGGATCGGCTTATCTGTTTCTTGTTGACGAGGTCTGACAGAGCTAATGCTACACCATGGACAGCATCGTAGAGTTGTGGCATAAAAACAGACGTGGAGGGGCTACGGTTCTAGAAGTAATGTGTATAGAATGAGTGACCGTGTTTCATTGGCAGAATTCTGTATATTTACGTAGCGTAAAATTAAGTCTTTCCAAGTAAAATTTCTAGCATCTTTTTTAAACATTTTTAGTTCTTTTTTAAACGTTTTCAAAATAATAACGAGTTCAAGAAAGAAAGGAATAATACTCAAGGACATGTTAAAAATGATGTCGTGGGGCTACGGACCTGAAGTAAAGTATCAACAAGAACGAAAGAGATAATACTCAAGGGGATGAAGACAGAAGTCTCAATAAACCTACCGGTCGTCCAGGATACGCTCCCTGACTCCAAGCAGCGAGGAATAGATAATACAGACCTCCTGCACCATTCTTTGGCTGTACACCCAACATGCCTTTCATTGCCTTCTGAAGATCTTTCTGTTTATCGAAGGTTGATGTTGTTGCTCCATCGCTCGCTAACCAAACCCATCCTTTACCGGTCATCCCAAGCTCTCTGATCTGCTGGAACACTGTTTCTGCATCGTTTCGTACCATGGAGATCAGGTTGACCTTGGTGCCAGAGCTTTTTAACTGAAATTTAAGGTCGATAACCGATAAGATGAGCTTGGTCATCATCATCATCACTGAACACCATCACCAGAGCACATTTCGTAAGAGTGGCACAATGCACGGTTACGACGCGGCGCAGACACGACACGAATGTTTTCATAAACGGCACGGCACAGACACCGTCACGGCAGGGCGCGGTCTGTGCCGCAAGCCTTCATAGTCTTACGAAAACTGCTCTATTTATCATCATCCTCTTACCTTATCAACCTTGGGCCGCACAACGTTAGCTCGTCCATTAATAGGAAACTCCTGCGTTGTCGCAACAGTAACAGGAACATCTGGCATTCCTTCCACTTCCTTTTTGAAATCATCCGCCAGATCGCCGCCATATGCGTCTGAGGTGGACAATATCCCTACTTCCGGCCAGCGGTATTTGCGAAAGAGAGCGGCAAGAGCACGTGCTTGGTTGGCGTCTGATGAGCTTGTGCGGAAAAGGTAATTGTATTTTGTTTTGTCGGAAAGTCTTGAAGAAGTTGAACCAAATGATACTTGTGGGACTCGATGGCTGCTTGAACCTACAAGATCACAAACAAGGAATAATTACATTTGTGATGGCAAAGGTGTTAAGTGGGTGGTATGCTGCATGGTGGTATGCTGCATGGTGGTATACACGTTTGTGCGTCGTTTAAGAAGATTAGACAGGAGAAAGCTTTATGAGTCAACCATCATTGGAATAAAAGGAAAAGAAAGAAAGAAGTAATGAAATGACAAAAGGAAAACAGGCAAGTAAGCCAAGATGCAGGAAGGACGAAATGAAGAAATGAATCAAAGAAAGAAAGAAAGAAAGAGGGTAAAGACAAGCCTTGATGAAGAGGTTAAGTGTGTACCGTCGGCTTCCATTCATAGCAGTTGAATTTTAACTGAAGGAACTACCGACGTAAAATATAGGTGTTTCTGCTTTACCTTTAAAGAAGGAAGGAAAAAGGAAGGACCGAAGAAATTCAGTTATGGAAGGAGAGAGTGAACAGTAGAACAATGTGTGCCATAAGACTTACCAAACAATTTAGCAGCAGCCGCTGAACAGTCAGATCTGTAGGCACCAATCACAGCCACAACACCATCCTTAGCCAACCGATCTGCAGCAACCTTACAATCAGTTGCAGGATCCTTGCCAACTTTTTGAATCTTAACGTCAAAATCAACCGATAACGAAAAATCTTTGTTCATCATGTCCACAGCAACGTTAAGCGCTGCCTGGAATTCTTTACCCAACTCGGCCAGACCTCCCAGTTCAGGAAGGGTTGGTGCTAAGAAGCCAATCCTGAAGGTGGTTTTTCCAGGAAGGCCCTTGTCTGTTGGTGGTATGCGTGTATTTCCTGGCCAAATGATGTCTACTTTATTTCGTTCGATACCAATGGACTTGTTCCAGGTACCGACTCTCTCCCATACGACACCCTAAAGCGAACAATTTCAATATGATTATAAGGTATAAAGTTAAGGACACACATAATATTGCATGTCAAACGCCATATTGCTAAAGTGGGAAAAATCAGTCAATGTTCATTGCACCGTGTCCACACTCGAAAATGCATGGTCTGATGGATCGTCTTACTCTATAAGGAAATTATTGTCAGCGCTCTTCCCTTATAATTTCTAATATGTTTATGCATAATAGTCAACGACATTGACACACCCTTCATCACGTAATTAGCCAACTGTGAATCATTACCTGGAGATTTACGACGTCATAGGCAGGAGGGCCATCGAAGTTGCTGTCAAAATAAGAGATCATTCCTGAAAAACAAAAACTCAGTTAAGAGAAATCTCTACGTGTGCGCCTTTTTTCTCCAGGTTCTCCGGTTTTACTCCCCTCGCGTAAACCATGACATAGGAACTCGCTATAAGTGCTACCCTCGGCTCGTAACACAAGGGTATTTTATTCTTCATTGTATTTACTTTTGTACAAAGTTTTTATAAAAGAGATCCAATGAATCCAAACGGCCAGCATACGTACCCATAGCGCTCTCAAAACCATGCGCAGGACTGTTGAATTTCTTGAGCTCATCGAAAACTAAACGCCTGAGTTTTTGTGGTGAATCGCCCTGAAAAATCAATAAGATTTTTAGTCACTCACAATATAAAGATAGAAATCGTGTAATTTTTACACAAATTCTGATATGGACACCAGTTTTCATGCTGTGATATTTCCTGGAATATTAGTACCAGCTATCCCTATGTCACTAGCATACATGTACTAGAGTATCTAGGTACTTACTGGAGCTATTTTCCCCGCTTTTTCCAGCCGGTCAAATGCGAGGTAGTACGCGTTGATAGCATCATACACTTGTGGAACATAGGAAGACGTTTTTAGCGGCTGAAACATAGAACTACATGTTAAAAATAAAATTCCAAAAATTAAAATAAAAAATGCATGCTCCTAATATCTCAATCCTAACAGAGAGTGCATTAGGGCTTATCTGTGAGCCTTCGTAATCATAAGCTCAGCGGCAAAGAGCTGCATGCGCCCTAAACACGTTTTTGACAGAGAAGAGAAAAAAATCTCCATTGATCCCTCGGGCATTCCAAAGGAAGCCCGAGTAACAGTTCTGTGACATACCGTGTCATAGATGACTCCAGGATATTTGGATCTTATTTTTCGCTTATTCCACCAATGGACAACGATCTGCAGAGACAATCCACCATTACCGGCTGGGAAAAGAAATAAGTAAATTGATAGTTAATGAGGTTTTACCATTTTAAAACTCTTGGGATTAGGACCATTTGTTCAGGATGCGTTCTTTTGTATGAGCGTGAAATGTTACGGCACGGTTACGGTGTGGCGCTGATACGTACACTTCCGAATCTGGAATGTTTTCATACATCACACTACCGTGACCAAGCGCGGTACTTGCCGCAAGTTTTTCACAGTGATTTCATTTCTTCTAAATGAAACATTACTGGAAAATATTTCAGACCAAATGTCATTTACTAGTGAGTATCATTGTTTTGAAACATACCTCTTGGTGCAATGCCTATGGCACCCTGCATGCTCTTCTTGACATCTGGATGTGTCACATTAGATAATGGTGTTGATGTGACTCCATCTGTGCCAATCCATACCCAGCCTTTTCCTGACATACCCTAAGACAAGAAAAATAATCCATTAGAATTTTAAAAGCCATTGAAGAAATCTAGTTATCTAGGCAAGACATTTGCTGCAAAAGCCCCACCCCCTGGGCAACATAGCTTTGCATCACATCTTTTAAACTATTGGAAAGAACGGCCGCCATCTTGGAATTTACGGAACTACCTTAGGTGGGGATGACGAAAACCTCACATGGTCTAAAAGAGTACTAAATCCCCACCAAAGCCCCACATGTCCCGGGGTTGGGTTGGGGGTCGGGGTTTACTTCGACTGGTGCATTATTACAAGAGGACAATTTATAACTGATGCCATCTGACTATTCCATCAATGGACCACAACTCTGGACCACCACCTTTAAGCTCAGCCCTTCTTCTTCTATTCAACCAAATCTCACCTTAGCCTTGGCTTTCTGAAAGACTGTCTGTGCATTCTTTGGTAAAGAACTGACGAGGTTTACTCTGGTTTGAGAGTCTTTGAGCTGAAAGTTAGTAATATAATGGATCAGATAAAATGTCAAAAGTACGGCTCAGTTGAGACATCGGACTTTTGT
Source organism: Anemonia viridis (assembly GCA_900234385.1). Lineage (NCBI taxonomy): Eukaryota > Metazoa > Cnidaria > Anthozoa > Actiniaria > Actiniidae > Anemonia > Anemonia viridis. The sequence continues at coordinate 23,295 of OCZR010112038.1, read as the reverse complement.
CGCGTCGAATCTATAAATTCCCTTTGAGGTCGAGCGCTGTTTTCCCTTAAAATAGAGAAGAAACTTAAAACACATCGTCTCCTTGCGCCCAGCAAAAGAGCTGATTGTGTAATGGATGTTTTCGGCGTTTTCCCCGCCATTTTTCATTCAAAATGGCCGCCGAATCGTCGAAGCAGTCCATACGAAAAAATATAGATTACAAAGATAAAGGATAAGCAATCCAAGAACAAGAATAGGGGACAAAAATCGACTCCACTTACCAACTGTACTTTTCTAGCGATTGTATCAGGCTGAGCCGTGAAGGAAAATCTTGACGAGGCAACAACTCGAACTCTAGCGAGTCTTGACTGGGTCTCAAACCGGTCTGACAAGTCTTTAGCGGAGACGTCAGTAGATGTAATGGTGCTTACCTGGAATGGAGCAAATGATGAATTAAAGTCAAATAGAAAATAAGAAGGGAGGAAAATCGAAACTTGGACTTGACCATTATGATAAGTTCATGGTAGCCATGTTCCAAAAGGAACCGTCTTTTCCTGATTTAAAGACCCATTGCCACTTACCGTGATGCATCTTGATTTGTTTATTTTGATACCTCCAAAATTCCAATAAAGATTTCACGGGAGATAAAAATAGAAACTCTAACGTTCTGAGTAAACACTTAAATCATCCATGAAGCCACAAAGAATTGTTTTTCGTACTTTATTGTCACGATGGAAACGGATTCTGTAAGCTTCCCATAAATCTTTGGATTTTCGTGAACCACGAAATTCATTGACTACCGCGGTGCGTCACGGTAAGTGGCAATGGGTCTTTAAAGTTGAAAGTGAATTCAAACTTCAAACTTAGCAAAGGAGATTCAATTCGTTGCAAGAATATCTTCCAACTTCTCAAGAGTTACAGACTAAAGAAAAGAATAATACTATAGGACATTTCTCGAGGAAAAGGGGTTATAAATATATGGTTCTTTTAAATGACTAATGACGCATTTAGCTTTTTTTCTTACTCTTTTCCAGTTGTAGGATTTAACAAGATCCGCTAGTGCTGATGCTTGATGAACGTCGCTTGCACAAGTCCTGAAGAACTTAGGGAAAGTACTCTTGTTGGAAAGTTTTGGCGACGTTGAACCGTAAGAGATTTGAGTCATGGTATCAGCTGAAAAGAAAAATATTTTAGACTTTGAAATTATTATAAATAAACGTTCACTTTTTATAAAAATTATTGTAAATTAAAAACTTTGGTTTTAGATACTTAATGATAAAATTAACACAACCAAGTTCCTACGTTTCGACGTTTCATTTTCAAGAATGATAAAGTTTAGTTATGATAACTGAATTCCCCTGACGCCTAATGGCGTCAAAACGTAGGAATTTGATTGTGTTAAATTTTATCCTTAAATTAAGTAAATTTACTCTGAAAATCCCCACGAGAACAATTAAAGGATTAAAAAAATATCGTATTGTCTGTTAAAAAAATAAGCCAGGCAAAATAGTCTCGTTGTCCTTCCATAAAATCTTCAAGTCACTTCCTTGTTTCCAACAACAATAACCTTTCTTCTCGGTATCAACGAACCAGGAAGTACCATAAGTTAGTTTTAAAATAGTATCAACTGTAAAATCATTCTGAGATTCCTGGATTTCCTGGAAAGGCCAAAACTTTTCTATCTAACACTGTATTCATTTTTAAAATAGCTGTGACGTTATTGCCGCCATTTTGTTTCCAGATCCTTCCAAATTAGTATTCTTTGACCGAACGTTCGAGAAATAACAAGATGGAGGACAAGGTTTACAGTCAACTCGAACAACTACCTCTAGCAATGAAACCAAATAAATGGAAATGAAAAAAATGTGTTACCATTGTCTCTGAAGTACTGATGTGAAGCGATCGAACACGACGATCGAAGACCGCCGACGACGCCGACGATGTCTGGGTCAGCGGCTAACTGCTGTGCAGCTATTTTACAAGTTGTTAAAGGGTCGAGGCCACCATCTTTGACCATACCTTCAAAAGAAAATATTATCATTTTGGTTTGTGTTATTGTTGGTATAATCCAAACAAGCTGTATTAATTGTTAACATAAAGAAAGTTTATGGCGAAAATTCAGAAATTTTCTCCATTTGGAAACAAAGTCCTCATATTTCATACCAAAACAATTCATTTTCCTGTCTGTCCTAAATCATTATTATTGTAAAAAAAACCCTGACAGATTAAAAAAATACTTGACAAATTGAATAGAAAATACAGAAGTTTCACGGCAGCCATGTTGTACAGAATAAAAAATTCGAAGTTTGTTCTTACTTTTGAAGTCGGTCGAGAGCCTGACTCTTCCTCTGGCTTTGGCATTGATAATCTCAATTGCTATCCTAAATGCGGTTTCCTAGTGAGAATAAATGTCAAAACGAATGAGAAGAGATTAAACAACTGCTGGAAAGGCTGCTTTCCAAGCTTCACAAGAAGACCTCCAAGTTTTGATAACATTTTCATACTTACGAGCTCTGTGCCTAATTGTGAAGTAGCTCCTAAGCCGCTATGTAGAGGAGCGATGAATCCTAATTTTATTGTGATATTCTTCTCTGTTGAATGTAAACCTGGAAAGTAGAAAAAAAAAAGAATTAATATTAAGAATATCTAACAAACAGATCGCTAAATTTGCCAGAATCTTTAAGTATTTTATTAAACGTTTAGATTCAACCTGATGAGTGATCCCTAACTGCCCTAGACACCCTTAAGGACATTAACGCTAAATTTACCATCTCATTTAATAATTTCAATCAACTTATACTTTGAAGATGAGATGCTTAACAAATTATTTCAAATCAAGTCAAATTAACAATGTGTTCAATCGGGTTATAAAGATAAATGAACTGGAAGTTTTGGATTGCAGTATCACAACTTTAGGTGCACGAAATATTATGGTATATGCCATAAATGTTTACTGAATTGAAACAAGGCGGGGCATGAAAACTGCGGGTAAGAAGACTAACTAACAAGTCATATTTGTTGATGTGCGCAAAAACCTAGCATTCTTTTAGGAAATGGAATCTGTGAGTACATGAATCTTCAAATTTCGTTTAAAAAAAACGATTCTCGATTCGGCTGATATCTAATTTTCCTTGCCTGGATGTCAAATCATAAACATACAGAATGAGGATTCTCGATTCAGCCAACGTACAATATCAATGTCATGACTTATCTATATTTTTCATATGTCGGCGAGTTTGAAATTCTAGGTATTTCGTAAAAGAGATGGCAACGAGTGTTTTCAATCAAGCCTACCGAGTTCTGCCACCAACTATGCCTTTCTTAATTGGCGGATAATTGCCCAATTATTGGGTTACAAGCTTCTAGATTTCTTCTCAGCAACAGGAATACGACGCTCTCGAAAGGGGTTGAGGAGTTAAGAATTAATGCCATGAATCGTTCTGAGATCACACGTGCATGGTTGATAGAAACTGATCAGGGACCCAACAGAAGGGTGAAACTGTTGTGAAGTGTGCAAATAGCCCCGAGGCCAAGTGTCTCGGTGTTACGAACTAGAAAACCAAATGTTCCTAGTCCTACTTGTGCACAACAAAGGCGATTCTTGAGAACAGAAAATTTACGCCTCTTTTCATCAAAACCAACTAGATTTCTATAATTCCAAGAAAGGAGATTTCAACAGTCTTCTAATAAAAGTTTTTAACGAAATCTCATTGTAGATGTGAATTGTATTGATACCAGAATGATAGTGTACCATCTTTGTGTTTAGACCACTCGAACAAACAGTCTTCTTGATTCTAATCCTTCCTCATGATCCCAAGATATCCACAGCCACCAAAACACAAAACGTAAACAAAAACTCTTTGTAAAAAAACTGAATAAAACATATCCATGCAAATGACAATTGATCAACGGCAACTCCGAAGAAGATGGTACACAACTGGAACCATGTAAAATAGGTAACAAAAAAAATAGTATTTGTTGAAATCCCAATTGTCTTTCCAAAGTTGAGTTTTAAGAACGATTGCCTAAGAAGATATTTTTCTTCTAGTAACCGATCAAGTCTGGTCCAGATGCGAAAAGTGACCCACAAACTCGCACGCCATTTGCAAGGATGGCATCCCAACTCACCAGTTGAATTATTGAAAATTCTGCCATCTGTCAATTGTGCAAGACACAGAAGAAACAGCAACGTTGCTTTTGCCATTGCTCTGAAAGATCTATTCTCCGGTAGAGGCACTTCAAAAATGGAAGGAAACTTTAGAGGCTTGGGCTAACCCAATTCGTGATGATACGGTTTCGAAATGCGTGGTATAGGAAATGCCAAGCTCTCTTCGTAAAACCACCTACTTCTAACGTCAAAACAGGGGAATCAGAAAATTCACTGTTTACGAACAAATAACCTCAAGCCAGTTGTTGGAAAATCTGTAACTTCAATGGCGTAGAGTGCTAGGAACGGTTTCTATCAACAACATTACGATGGCAAGGCAAGGCGAGTGAGACTTGTCCTTTGGTGCCCCAAGAGGCTAGAGTTTCAAAGTGACGAAAGCAACCCTGACAAGTATGTTACAACAAAATAAACAGTTTTTCTTGAAAATATAAAGATGGACGTTTCCTGAGCATGTTTGTGTTAAAGGGTTGAAAAAGGTGACAAAATCGTTAAAGAATTCAAAGTATAGACTATGAAAACACTGGAAGGGGTAAAAGTAATCGTTGCTAAGGAGTGTTTAATGGGTTACTGCGTAAGTTTGGGAAAGTTATTCACAATAAGTGGTAGAAAGAATGCAATTTGACAGGCGAGGGATGTCTGCAGAGAAAAGAAGAGGGACTTCGGGGTACAGCCCTAGAATTGCGCCAAAATGTCCAAAAACAACAATCTCATCTCCACTGGAAGATTCTTGTTATGTCGATTAAATGACATCTCATAGTTGCAGAAAGTCCCATCCATGAAAATATAAAAATCAGAACACCTTCTTTTCCTTAGGGCTATCTCATTCACATTTAGGATGTTGTTGTTTTTAGGAAAAATGGTATTAGCTCACTCGATAAGTTATTTCCTGGATAAAGCCTAGGAACAAAAAGAAGCCATTGTCTAAAAGACCCGTCTATGAGGCACCGACCAACGTCACACACGTACATTAATGCCCTGAAGATTGGATAAGATCGTGTTGGAGCAACTGCGTGTCTAAAAATACATGGGCTGCCAAACACCCCTGATATCATCTCCTAAATTTAGAGAGGTTTGGAGAATTAAAATTCTAATCTCGACTTCAAAGCCTTATCGCTTTTTAAATTACGATAGCAAAACAATTGAAGGAAGAAAGTTCATTAAAAGATGCTCTCGAAGGGTTGTACTTTTCGAAGCCTAATTGCAAAGAAAACAATAACTTTCTGATGGCTGTTCTTGTTGGGCAATCACGGACTAACGATATTTGATAGGCATTTGTAATCCGATGCTTATCTCCTAGCTCTTCCGATTGTTTGCATCAAGGTGTTGAAATCTTGCTAACAAGCAGGTAGATAGAGGGAACCTTCTCGTGACCGCTTACTCTAAGAAATCCAGCAAATTTTGAACCCAATGTCCTAAATATCGCTACAAGTAAGTTATCTCCAATAAGGCTGAATTCTGAAGACATTTTGTCGAGAGAAAATGCGTAGAAACGAAGGAATGTAGCCGTTAACGCCCAGAAAAACTCGTCGAAGCGACGCCATCACTACAGCATCAAAGCAACCCGAGCTTCAGGAAAGATTGGTCATTCAATGGTTCCTTCCTCGTGCGTAAAGCCTTTTCCACATTACCTTCAAGGTATTCCTTAAAAACGAAGTCTTGTAAACGAGTTTAGAAGCATTGTCAATAAAGTAAGTTAGGATTGCGTGTAAACTGTTGTACTAATTTATTTGCCACTGCGTTTGAAGTGTTGTCCCAGACAGATAAGTCTAGTCTGGCTCTATCTAACATTACAGTATGTTTCGCTTCTCTTTTTTCATCAACCTTAGATGCATCGAATTCACACATCATAGAGAAACACGCTTTGTGTCTTGTTAGAACTTTCCAAAGTGTTGTAAGCTGAACGATTGCTTCCGATCCAGATTACACATTTCCATGTTTGTACATTGTGTTAAAGCATTTTCTTCATAAGTTCAAACACTAAAACTCGACTTTAAGCTCGTCTGTTACTGACTTTGTCGAGGTAAAAACTACAAAGAGACGTTTAATATGAGATTGGTTTCTTCCCAGCAGTAAGATGGTTGTTCGGTCAACTTCTCAACTTCGAAGTGCTTGTAGTCATTAAAACTGATTACTTTTAATATTTCAAAATTAAACAAAAAGCACAAAAAATAAAATTCTTGTGAATGTTTTTGAGTGAATTCATGTCGATGAATAAACTATGAAAACAATAACATTTAGGCAACAGAATTTGAAGACATTAGTCTAACAAAATGGCCGCTCATATCTATACAAATTGGCATTGATTTTTTTCCAAAGAAACTCAAAAACACTTGGCAATTTTACTAAATATGAATTTTCTATACAATTTAGTACCATAGTTTTTAATTGTTCTAATAGAATCAGCTTTAGATAGGAGTTTAAGGTAAAAAAAGCGGAAGGGCCGAATGTACAAGTCAGAAATGTTTCGGCCATGAGCAAAAACAGCAAAATATTCCGCATGGAAAAAAATCAAGATTACTACGTTTCACTTTACGCTAAAACCTCAAGTAGTTAAGGCAAACTGGTATTGAAAAAAGGATCATTGGAACTATTTTTTATTTTAAATAATATATTATATTGGGACATCAATTGACTAAACAGAAGAAGTGTACTCGAACACTGTTATCTTCAAGCAGGATCCACGGCATTTTTTCACAATGCTGTTAAGTCTTCTTATGGCTCAGGAGTATTATCTCTTCTGGATTTGGCTTGTAATCATCACTTACTTCATAAAGCCGGAATCGTTTTTTTATAGGAGATTGCTCTTTGGGATACACACTTTACATCAATTTGGTTCGGATAAGACGAAAAAAGATGGGCCTGTGAATCTTGTTCAACTACAATTTTTCGCTGCTGCCAAAACTCCACCACGTAATTATAAGTTGTTTTTCTAAGTAGTGTAGTTTTAAAGCATTGGTTTGCCATAACACCTGTACAAGCCTTTTAATATCACCTTAAATTATTTAACAATAGCAGGATCTAGAATTTTGGTGACAAGAACTTTACGGGTTCTTTACGGAAACTAAACGGGTTCTAAAAGAATTACATGCCACGCTTGAAGGTCCATGTTGACTTCAGTTTTTACAATTCATGCCTCTTATTGAACTAAACCAAATACCCAATGGACAATCACTTTTGAAAATATAGACGGGATAACTGAGTAGATTTTAATCGAGAATATCAAAGTACAGCAATACTGAAAGAATATTTTTACGGGGAACATCTTTGAACAACAAGCATCTGATGATGCTCGAGGTTCAGCGGCGTATTTGTTGGTGGTGATTTTCAAAACTATAAAAACTACGAATGCTCTGGCATCAAAACTCACAGTCACTGAATATCGAAGCAGTTTTGTTTTAACAGTAAAACCAATTTAAACTATGTATAAGGAAGTTTCAAATTAAAGATTTTCCTTTAAAAACGGGAAAGTTTCACATCAGTAAAGATTTCTTGCTGACAAAGATTTATGTGACATCACCCAAAGGAACTTGGAACCTTCCTTATTCTCAGTTCTTGCGAGTATTTTAACTTCAGTTAGCTCCGTTACTATATTAATTCTAAAATGAAAGATCTTCCAAGAAAACAGAAAAGTAATTTCAAATCTACATAGATTGGCCATAATGATGATAACAAATTTACGAAAATTTCTGGAACATTTTCAAACATCTACCCAATATAGTAACTTGAAAACCATACTTATTCCTTCTCGCCGGGATTTTAACTTTACTAAAATAATTTTACCCTAAGGCATGTAAAATTCTATTAGGGCATATGACTGCAATAGTTTTTAGTATTGTCTGGTTCTGACATGAAGTCTGGGTGGCTGACTGATTACCAAAGGTGAGGCAACCGTTTCATTAACTTTTGATCAACTCGCCGAAAGATTTCCAACAGATGCATCAACTGCGGTAGCCTTACTCGATGAAATTTATACTTAAGAACAATTGAACCAAGCTGTAGTGAGGGGGAAATGTAAACTAGCTGTAAAGATGGGAAAAATGAGATAAGTCCAACTTGTTAGGAAATCTTGTTGAGAAGAATTAAACAAAAGATGTCGAACCAATTTACTTCGTCGATGAAGAACTTGATTGAAAGTGCATTTGTCACTATCTGCTTCCATGAATCTAGTTGGTAATGTTTTGTACTTCGAAAGACATTTCAATTTCTTTGCGAAATCATAGTTCCAAATTCAAAAGCACTGAAAGAAGACGATGCCGCCTGTGGGTAGTATGAACTATCTGCTTCAATCTCTTCATCAAGAAATGAGTTTCAGCAACAGTGAATAAAGAGCTTGTTCAATTTTAGGACCAGAAAAGTGAATCACAAAAGTTATATTTATTTACACAAAAGACAAAAAGGTTCTTGGCATTGAATCCGAATTTCAATGCAATATATTTTCAACGCTTCTATGATGATCGAAACATTTATCCGGTGAATAACTAACCAGAGTTGTCTTTTTGTCTTCGTTTATGGGAGTCCTTTTCCTCGGAAGAAAAGAGCAACACAAGCATTTCACTTGATGGTAGAAGTATTCGAATAAAGAAAACATCTCAAAGAATCTAGTCCTTCAAAGGCATCCTTTTTGGAAAATATCTTAGTAAACTTAACTTAATGTTACCTGCATTTTCATTTGATGTACCTAGCAGTATTCAAATAAAGAAATGTCTCAAACAATGTAGTGCTGTTAAAGGAATCCTTTTTAACTACAAATTTTCGTACTGGTGTTGTTAGATTTACATATAAAATTTGTACAAAAGCAAGAGTTGAAAGTACGCAACATTACAAGAACGTTTCACCAAATTGAGTCTAAACTTATCCGAAATAGTTCGAGTTGTTTTACTAGGACTTTCCTTGAAGACATTTACTTTAAATATCAAAGTTAACTAAGGAAACCCGAATCACGGCCACATAAATACGTATGGATAGCTAAATTGAACTCAGAGATTCAGATTTTCACTTACGGATAAATGACTTCTTTTTCAAAGGAGTCTTGTCTAAACTTCTGATGATATATGAAGAAAGACCGGACTAATTTTGAAGGAAAACATATCAGGGAAATTGTTTCAGCGATTTCAAAACCTTATTTGCACTCATATTAACAATTTCAAAATGAGCTTTCTACGAAGATGGTGGAAGTACTCGTTTCAAGACTTTGTACCAAATACTTGTTCAAGAAATCAAGTATGATAATTGGGAACCATAGCAAAAGTTCAGATTCTTGAGGCAAACTCTGACATTATTTTGAGAAGAGTTGGTAAAACAAAAGAGCTATCTTCTTAAAGAGAATGTTGAAAGTATCCCCGAATATATTCAACAACTGAGAAGAATTGTTTTGTATTTTCCCAATTTCGGGTTGTTTGGTAAATTTTGGTCAAAAAATGCTTTGATATTATCTCGAATATTTTCACGAAAGTAAGAGTTTCATGAAGAAACTCATGCGAATTACTACTGTGATTGAGTACAAAAACAAGAAATAAACCTTCGCTAAAAGAATATTAACAACCAAAGAAAGTATTACAGAATCACAGGTCCCAGGCATGACACAAAACGTTTCAAACTAAAATGGTTGGTTTTTTGTTGATGAGACCAGGACTTCATAAAGTCATTAAGATTTGGACTTAGAATTTCAGAGAGAAGTATTTAGTTCTAACACCTATTTAAAGGTTTAATTCAAAGGGTTGAATTGCTTGAAATAGGTGAAGAACTGTGACCTAGAGAAGTCACTAATATGTCTCTGAGAGAACCATTAGAGTTGTCTGCAGACTTTTTATCTCGGAGTCTTTATGCTAACAAGCTCAGTGAAATCCTCAGATTACCACTCGTATCTCTCATTATAGCATACCAGCGCTGCCTTGAAGATCGTCTTGAGATAAGCCAAGTGCTATCTCAAGTAAACAGGGAACATGTCGACAAAAATAGCATCAAGCTAGGGGTTTCCTATTGTTTGAATGGTTTCGGTGGGTGGGTAGCGCGGGACAAGGTTGACGGACACCGCCTCAACTGATACCGTGTTCTAAGTGCTGTACATCCTCTAGCTATTAATCTGCTGCTCCGGAATAATCCCTCCTAGGAGACAGAATAAGTGAACCTATTTCTATGTACAAGTTAATTAATCAATTAAATTAATAAATTGATCGAGAATGAATAATGACGTCACTAGTTTCTCGACGAAGTATGGGACAAAAAGGTGAAAAGGTCTGGAAAGAAATTCGAGGACAAAATAAGATGTAATAAGATGATCTCCGCCACAGTTACCGCAGAATCTAGGGAACAATTTCTTTTGTGTTCTCGGAAACTTTTAAGTTCACTTTGTTTAATAGGGGCAACCACGAGGCTGACTTCGACACGCAAGGAAAACGAAATCGTACCCAGTGACTTATCAGTTGGGAATTACCGTTATTTATCATGGAAGAATGGTTTCGAGTTTCTGATTCATGCGAAAAATGAATCAGTTGCTGAGACAAGTTTTGAACGTTTTTGTGTACAGCAGCGTTGCCACGGAGACAAGTGTCGTGACCTATTAGTGTACCTGAAACTTTTCACGATGAAACACCGTGTAACATACTATGCCTTACATATAATTCTTGGCCAAAAAGATTCACGAAAAAGTTAATTATACTCGTCTGAATCTTGTTCGGAGAGGAAAGCTTAGTGTCCTGACTGGGTAACACCCCTCGTACAGCCAGTCTTGAAATGCTATGACATACAAGTACACAAGTTTCAGTTAAACTTCTTGTACTAATCATCGGGCAGACTAGTTTTTCTTCTCAGTTTAACTTTTCTCGCTCGCTTAGAAATAACTTTGCAATTGTAAAACTTTTCTAAACTTTTCTTTCTAAACTTTTCTTGATATTTTGGAAATAACTTTATAAAACCTTAGTATACCTAGCCTGTGTGGCCAGGCTCTTCGCTCGCTTTTTTTTCCTACTGATACGGTTTTCTTTGTTATATCACGACCTAAGAAATTTCTGCAATCTGATTGGCTAAGAGGAGCGGTGTTTCACCGTAATTTGAAATAACACTTTTAAGTTTGAAAGACATGATTCGACTTGTCACAAAGCCACTAGCTACATGTAGGTATTTCAGAAATTTCTTAGGTCGTGATACAAACAAATAATAGAATAAATTGAAGAAAAAGTTTGAAATATATACCACTCGCAAACATCACTTCAAACCAAGCTATTACCTATACTTATTCATCGGACTTTATATGTCTTATTGCCTCCATTCTCGGTATTTATCTCTTTCATAAAGGTGAGTAAAAAAGTTTCAACAATTACCAACAAAAGATATGAGAAGAGGACATATGGTTTTAAAAGAAGAAAAGATGAGAAATGGACTGAGATGGCTGAAAGAGACATTTGGCACATATTGCTCGCATGAAGTGTCCAGCCAAGCTCGCTGGTGAAAAACCTTTGCCTTCTCGTAGACTTGTAAAACGTGTACAACAATTTAAAGTACCAGCAGTTGAGGGAGCCGATATAAAAGGGGCGGGGATGCTCGTCGCACCTTCTGGGGGTAAATTTTCGTTATTTGGTACCTCTTAGGGTGTTGTAATGAAAAAAGCATCATCTAACATATCTAATCTCTATATATATAAATATGTTGAGCTCTTACAGATACAAACATCCCAAATTGCTTCGGTTTGAACTAATCTGTAGTGAAAGTCGTGAAAAAGTAGAAACATTAACCAGTCTATCATAGCTACACTCTAGTCTTATGAATATCCCCTTGCTCTACTTTGGAAATTGAATTTGTGGATATCATACGGATTTGTCGAATTTTGTACCTTTCATTTTTTCTTATCTTGAATGAATAAAGAACAAAGCCAAGTATGAAAGATCTTTTTTCCCTTGGGGACTCCCACCAGTAATAGAATGGGTTGGATGCTCGTTGAAAATTTTGAAAATGACCCCTTAAAGAAAGGTAACAACGTTCTCGTTCTCGACGTTAATTAAATTATACAATTTCATATGCGCATTAATTGTAATGTAGAATATTTGGAACAAACTGAGTCGCTTTTGAAATACCCTGCCGAAAGTGAAAATTTGGCGACAGAAAATGTGCTGGAATGTTGCCAAGGAAACGTTTCTACAAAATGACTTTCTCATTCGATTTCTTGATTAATTTCACGCGTACGTCCAACTCAAAAAATGACCGTTCGTTTTCCAGGGCAAAACTTTTTTGGCCATCTTCCGAGACCGGGCGTACTTGTACGTTTTATGAGTGAATTGTGGCTACAAATGAACTAAATCTTTACTCCTACAAAAAATCTTGACCGGTTTTCCGGAAAACGCCGGTGCATGGGAGCTGCTCTGAACCCGGCCCGTAACACTAATCTGTCTTATCAACCATGATGGCTTTAGGATGGAAATGAAAGTCATATTGTAAAACACTGCCAAACCACAATACTGCCACACGAATGACTTGATAAAATGTTCGGACCATACCGTTGGCACCGTTGGCACCGAGGTCCACCGTGATTGGACCGCGTGAACGATTGACGTCACCGACACTCCAATTGAAGCGAGTAGAGTACATTAAAAGTATCCGAAAACACGGGCTTTTAAGGACCTTGAATGAACTTTTCTCTCGATTCCGTATTATTGATGGATCCATTCAGTACGCCTCTCTGACTGCACATCAGTTGAAAAAAAATTGGGAAGACCCTAGTAGAATTTGCATGAGTTCAGTCGGCTTTTGGTCAAGCAGTTTTGAAAGTCATGGAATATTGTCATAGAGAGAATCAAAATGATAGTTTGGAATATCATAAAGAGGTTTCAAGGCCATGTTGATGTAGGACAAAATAAAAGAGATTTTGTACTTTTAGAATTCACATGGTATTCTCTCTTTTCTAGTTGACTGAACATAACTGTCATGAAACTGCTCTTCAGGGCTATGACAGTTTGGTACACCTTTGGCAATGGACGGGCAAAAATTTGAATACTTTGCGGCTCAAGTGCATGGTAGTTTGTATGTTTGTCTTCGGTAAATATGATGAGTGTCATGATGGTAGGGATTAGGAAAAGCAAGAAAATTAAAATCCGAGATTATCAGTTACAACTAAGGTTTCAATGAGAAAGCAATACTGCATGAAAACTGTCCATCAAAATTTGTTTGGAAAAAGTTTGAAAGGTAGTGTTGTTTTCTAAAACAATGTACTATAAAAAGCACAATGACGTACACACAAGAAAAAGATTTGACATACAAAGCAAAGGTAAGTTTTCCCTGAGAAAACACGTTGTCCGGAGCATTTCAGTCAAAAGACGAGGCGATAAAATATGAGCTATGTTCTGATTTTTTACATATTTGAATCACTTCGTTGTAAAGTAGGTAAATGCATGTGTTGTTTGTCTTATTTGATTGAGTTTTGTAATTCCTAAATAAGCAAGAATGTGCTTTTCACACCTTGGAAAGAAAGCAAAGTGAATCGGCCTGCAAACTGTCTATCAAAGGGAGGAAGGATAAAATGCAGAATGCAAAAGCAGGAAAGGCCGCAAATTGTAAAATCAAGGCTCTAGCCTTTGGGAAAATAACTTATCTTCTTGAAGAAGAGATGTACAGAAAACCTTGGAACTGTACATGTTTCAAATATGATATCAGAGAAATACAGGGCTTAAATTTTCAGTGGTTTTAACAGATGAAATTTTGAGATATGGCATGCACACATGCTGAGCAAGTAAATCCTCTAAAACGTGAAGTAATGTAAGCTCACAGCAGAAACCTTAAACGTATTGCTTTCTCAGATGACAGCTAACAAAGAGTGATGGATCGCAAAAAAATTTTCACTTCCTGAGCTAAACCACAACATACCAAAAAAACTAAAGAAAATTATCACCAAGAAATCGTTACAGGACATAAAAATTGTGAAGGAAGTGGAATAAATGATTTCACATCCTTACAGAGGTTTCAAAGACGGTGTTCTGTTAATAGCAAAGCTGGGGAGTATAGAACGATTACTTAAAGAGGTTGACAACATGACAAGGGCGTAAGCGCGGACGATTTATGACTTGGAAGATAATACGACTTTGACAAATGAGGGTAATGTAAACATCGTCCATGTTTCGGATGCAATCATATTTGAACGCGTAACTGTGTAGAAATTCGGCATAACACCGCTGTACAATTCACAAAGTACACCTAAATAACATGGGTAGAGGAACTTCAAGTTGGAACTGCTCTAGGCAATAAATATATACGAATTCTGAGTATTTTGGGTACCATTTAATGTGGTTTTCAAGGGGTTTATTTTTAGTGTTTTGTGGCAATGGAGTCAATCAGATTATCTGACACACACACACGTGGAAATGGAGGGTTTTGTGAAGCAAAAAGCAAGAAATTATACCTTTAAGGAAAGTTAGAATATAAAGGTTTTAGACGGAAGTAAACTGGAAGTTTTAGTGTTGAAGTAATTTTCATTCAAAACCTCTTCATCAACGTTCCATTCCAGGTTTACATTCCCAAGTTCACAAGATAAAAGGCAAATAAAACTTGCTCAAGTTTTGTTTGCTTTTTATCTCAAGGTAAAAATGTTGTGAGAAAACACACTTTACCACTAAAAAAAGAATAAACAATTAAGACAAAAAGCTCATTTCTGCGTTAGAAACCTATGAACTTTTTTTACAGTATACAAAAACAGTGTAGACGAAGAAAAACGGAGTGAGTTTGGATTGTTCAAAACACTGATTCAGGACTGAGAAGTATCCCTTTTGATAGAATTTTGAATAAAAATCCTGAAGAATGTAGAAAATTGGAAGTAGATAAAATAACTTCACACCGTAGAAATTATTTTTCATTCATTGTCGTCGAGCTGTCAAAGCGAAAATATTGGGAAACTTGGAAAATTTCCATCTATCGCCGATTTGGCATCTCAAAGCTGAAATACTACAAGGTTTTGCTAACACAAATCTTGAGTGTTTAAGTTGTTGTTCTACGTGAATAAACTCAAACAAAAGACAAATAAGAAAAGCTCCTTGAGTAAAACTTACCGTGTTTAGTAGCACGACCAGAAGACAACAAAGCCTCACAAAGGACAATAATCGTAGATAAAACAACTAAAACAGCTACAAGAATGATACACTTTGATGTACGAGAAAAAGATCTTCGCTCGTCTACAACAGGATTATACGTCCCCATTCTAAATACAAGCCCTCTGACCAAAGGTTGAACTATATCAAGAAAGGTCTAGTGTACAAACGAAATATAAACTAAGTTTACGATGGGTATCGGAGAGCGAAGTGCGAACAGAACCGTGATAAACGAGTAAAGGAAATGGTGAACATAGTTGTTACGTCACGAGTCCTTTGTCTAAAACTGGGTTGATCCGTACCTGGGTAATTTCACGAAAACTTCAAAATAATCGGTACTTTACGGTGAATAAGAGTTTATTTTAAGTCCGCTTTAGTATAACGTAGATTTTAATAAGAATTAAGGAGTTTAAATAGTAAAAATGTAAGCGCGGGAAACGATAAATTTTGCTGTATTACCATCTGTCTTTCATGTCAACGCGCGCGCGCGTCATAATGGTTTCTTGTTGTGTTACATTTTGACGGATCATTTTACTAGAACTTCTTTTACTATAATAACCTGAACTGCATATTAATCGCTCCAAATAAAATAGATATGTTTTTAAAATCAAATTAGGATCGTCAAATAGAAAAATGATAATACTAGTACAATTTACCCGATGAAGCGAAATAATTTTTCAGTACTAAAGTTCATCTTTAGTTTTATGAATGTTCCGCCAAATTCCAAATTTTAACATCGTTAACACGAACAGTTCTATTCTATTCCCTTTAATTCGAGGTCTACTATATGGCAGGTATTAAAAATTGGAAAAAAAAAGCAACACTTGTAAATTTGTATTTTTTTAAGGAGAGTCAATCCATACAACAGTGCTGAATTTCATATTAGCTTCAGAGAAACGAAGATATCACAATGGAAAGTCAAAGATGTTACATCGAGATGTAAACATGAAAAATAAATGTAAAAACGTGGAAAATAGAGAGTCAAAAATATGCAAATAAAGTTCGGATTTCATGTTTTTTCCAGTTGAACTATTTTAGTTTTCTCTTTCTATCTCAAATGTTGTTACTATTTGTATCTGTTTACATCATTTTGTTCATAAACTGGAAAGTTTTCTAAACATTATAGGCATAATCAATTGTGCTTCCTATTTTTCCATTTCTTCCCTTTTTTTCATCCATTGTTTTCATCCCTTTTTTCATTCATTTGAATTTCCTTTATTCCAAGTTCCAAAAAGAGATTGAATGGGAACTGCAAAACTTTGCTTGCATCTGGTCCAAGAAAACAATTAAATTGAATTTGCTGCGATTAGCATTTATGTGCCTGGAAAGAGAGATTCTGTTTAAATTTTGAGAGAGGGATTTTGATAAAGATTTAGGTTACAAAATGGGATAATGAACCCACATGATGGCATACCATATTTCTCTTTTTCATGTTTTCTTTAACCAATAGTCCGATCCAGTTAAAATTCCCTAATTCCTATTCTCAAGAGCTGTAAATCTGTGATAAATTTTACACAGTGCTGAATGACATTTGTATGCTTCAGAAGTAAGCATTCTTAACCTGGATGTTGACAAAGGTTACAGACAATAATTTGTTAAGAATGTACTCAAATACTTGATAATCCTTTGCACACACCAAAGGTCATGCATTGCTTGGTTATGATAACACATAACCTTTGTGTATCAAACTCTTCGGCAATAATTACAACACCATGATATAACCCAATCACTGCAAGGCTATATGATTATGAAGTATGCCATCACTATAATCTTAGAAATTTCTTACTTACGTGTAAACAGGGGGGTGATTCTAGGTAGACAGATCTCATAACCGCGAAGTACTAATACATACTTTTTCTCCTCAGCATATGAAATATTTATGAAGCTTTGTTTTGATTTGTTTTTGAATACAAATTGATGGAGAGTATTGCTTCAATCCTCCTTTCTCTTTTTCTAGTACAGTTAAAAAAACTAGTGGAAACAAACCACACCTCCTTCTCATCATTACATCATTACACAAAAATTTCACAATATTAAATAAGAAAAAAATTAGCTTATTTTTGGGCAGTTTGAAATTATTTCAATTCATCTTTTCATTCATTCATTTCAAAAAATTAAATCTAAGAATGAAAAAAATAATAAATTATTGATTAATATTGAAAGATAAAAGTTCAAATAACTTGAAAAATATTGTCCAAAAAACCTCTAAATAAATAGCAAACTAATAAAGAACTACAAAAAATTTGAGACGAAGGCGATTAGGAAATTATTTATTTTCTAAACAAAAACAAGGACAAATACAAGTGTTGCGAACAGTCTAGACGAAAACTGATTTCTTAGTTTTTAACGCGTTAATGTTATCTGTAAAGCATAATTATTTGGTAAAACATTAAAAAAACGGTTAAAAAAATTATGATTTTAAGATAAGATACAACAGTTAGTGCTAATTATGCGAATTATTCTATAAAAGACCCGTAATAATTCTTATCTCGCGCCGTATATTTGAAGAGAATTAAAATCACTTACGAAGTTGCAATTTAGAAATTGATAAAATTGAATTATAACATTGACGCAAATGTTCCGTAATTTAAGATAGTTATCTATCTTTTGCTTTCTTCCTTCGAAATGGTTCTAAGTTTCAAATAGTATAATTGAGAAGCTTCCAAGATGGCGTCGATAACCTCTGTGTTATCAAGTTTTGGGATGATTTGAGGCAATAAGATTGTGGTTAACAGAAATCTCAAACACGAACACCGCGAGCTGCGGGTTTACTTTACATCAAATTAACTCCTCTAGCCCGAACAACGCTTACTTCTACTAAAACTTCAAATCCAAATAATATAATACTTTGCTAAACAAGATAATCTCGATATAATCTAGATAGATAAACAGCATAGATTCCTCTTGAAAGTACTGAAGAATCTCTTGGGGAAGTGTTGGAAGCTAGTATTCATGAAGAAGAATACCTCGGAATATCCGGAAAGCGCACCGCACAACCATGATGGCTAAAATTACAAGAAATGACTCACTCTGTACGTCATAAAGTATTTTATTTTCGAGCGAGATTGTTTTAAAGTTTTCTCGAGGAAAAGTTTCGAAGCACACAAGGGTTAAATTCCTGGATACGCAATGTACAATACTAAGACATAAAAGATGGATTAAGTGACATTAAATTTGAGCACAATGGTGAAGTCCTTTGTAAAACACAATATGATAACTCGACGAGCATATCTCAGTGGATAAGCGTCTAATTGGACTCACTTAAGTGATCAGATAGCCCAAAAAAACTACTTAATCGCCAAGTTAACTAAACATTTACCTATTACTAAGGAATATTGAAAATTAGTTTAGGTGAATTTCCTCACAGCCGACCACAATTCGTAGCTCATTCCTCAATCTCGCACCATATGTCACTTTTACACCTTGAAATCTTAGAAACCCGCTTTAAACCATCGTATTCCTGCCATAGTACTTCCTAACTTTTATTCTTATCAAGTACGTGGTTAAACAATGTTTTGTCTATGAGTTTGAGTTCAATAAACTGGAAAAAATTGATCGAAAGAAATCTACATCTTATGGAAAGCTCAAGCGATGCGCGCGCTTTAGTTAAGCGAGTCTCTAACCATTCAATTTACACGAACTCGTAAGAAGGCAACCTCTCTACGGGGTTGATCTTTTAATACTTGTACAATTTAGCGAACTATTAGAATCTGCCAAAAAGTCGTAAATCATTTTTGATTTATGCTCCGAGCGACCTCGAGCGAAGGAATTTTCGCATAAATCATTCGTGATTTGAAAAGTTCATCACAGCTAAGAGATAACTTCTATCCTCGGTATCTCAAGTTACAAAAGTCAAAAATATACAATTCTTACCTTCAAAATGCTGTAGGAGTATCAGAAATACGGAAAAAATCTTCATCCAGGCCATGGCTAGTGTTGCAGACCCTTAGAATCTGTTTAAATCCAAAAAATCCTGGAATAAAGAACATAAACAAACTTGAGCGTTGGTTGAGTTGACAAATCCTCCCGACTGTGTCGGCATGCGGCTTGACTGATAGCAGCAAGCCGGTAAATTGTCCTTTCCAGAAAGGAGTGTTTATCGTAGACCTGTCATGTCAACAACTCCATTGTATCGTGTCATGTTGAGATGTGAACTTATCTTACACAGATTTGACAGCTCAGTCTCGTTAGCAGTGGACCTCCTGACCTAATGGTTCCATAAACTCGAGAAAGATAGCGAAATCTCAAGATTGCATGGCCTCGTGAGGGCGTTTTTGACCTCCGATGAAACTACACTCATTGCACACTATCACGGTGCTAAAAAGCTTGCAAACTTAAAGTGTTATCGCAGTTTAGGATCTTATGAAACTGTTTGAATAGAGGATTGGCTTAGAGCCTTCTTAGCCAATCACATCGCAGGGTTTATAGTTACTGACCGCAATTTAATGGAATTTCACTCCAGTCTTCCGTTCCCCCTGCACGGCTGCCTAGGAGAGACCGCAATTTCTTGATTTGTAGAAAGTCTTCCTCTATTTTGTTCAATTATATGCTAACATTTGTTCATCGTAGATCTAGATTTAATACCCCATTAGAATTTGGAGCGCGCTAGCTGTAAAATAAATGCCTTTTTAGCATCACTTCTCCCAGATTAGAATCGGTATCAGATTTCTTTCTAAGTCCTGCCTCGCGTCTATTTGAATCTCTACCCTTCCATATGGGCGCAAATATAGGCCTTTATTTAAATCACTGGAAGCAGACCATTCAAAATCGTTTGATTCCCACCCAGCCAAAGAGTTCACGGCGCAAAGAAAGTTAAATCATTCATAGGTTTATGAGGAGTTGTTTAATGTCTTTTTGGACTGACAGCAGACGACAGAAAAGGAAATGCTGGAGATTTATGGAGTATTGACAGGAAGGGCATGGCTGAGGTCGAATAGCAAGTGGACCAGATTACACGAACACAAAAATTATCCATCTCATAAGTTGCGTAAAGTAATACAAACCTAGCAAGTCGCAGGTCAATGAATTTATAGTACAAAGAACAAAGAGATATTTTACCCTTAGGCGAAATATTCCTTCATTGAAGCTCAAAATATCGTCTGACGCGTGTATGACTGGGAGAGGAAAAGAGGATATTGAATAAAAGGGAAATAGGGAATCGAAAGGGAAGGAAGAGAGTAGAACTGTTAGTGACCGCATTCTTTCTTTTCGTGGACATACTATATATACTTGAGTTTTGGTATAATGATTGATATGATTGAAGTAGTACAATAGTTCTAGGGTTGCAGGCATGCCCTTTCTTAAATTGGGTTCATAAATATCGTGTAGCCGATTGTTTGGAGTATAAAGTAGATCTAAGTACCTATTTGATTTCTTTAATAAACATGTTGTGTCTAATGATTCGTGTTGTTATTCCAGTTTAATCGACTTAGTTTGGCGTTAAAACTGTGATAATATGCTTGCGCATTGGTCTTTTTTCTTCAGTTTTCATTTTTCCCACTCTTCATTCTTTTTCTTCACTTATTCATCCATCCATCCATCCATCCTTCCGTCCGTCTGTCCTTTCTGTTCATTCACCATCCTTCCGTCCATCCATTCATTCAATTTTAATTTTCTTTCGATGAATTTTTTCCTTTCTTTTTT
>OCZR010111797.1:0-10649 GCA_900234385.1 Anemonia viridis | reverse complement strand
TTTTTTCATAGGCATTTCCAAGGATTTGATGAGATATGCAAAAACGTTAATACCTAATTAGCATATTTATTACAGATTTTTTTTCATATCTTTTAATAAAAAGAGTCATCATAGCTCCTAAACCACTAAATATGTTCATTTTAATGTGTTCTTTGATATCATAAGTGGATTGCTGTTAATAAATGTTTTATCACGAAGAAAATGTGTGATCACTTTTTCTGAGGTTCTGCTTATATCATGATGAACAAAAGAGATTATAATGCCCGAAATGATTGTCGTAGCAAGGGTCCGGAACAAACTAAGTAGTCGATGAGATTTTCTCACTTACTTTGAGCAAATTATATAGAAACAATGAGATCCCATCAGTGACCCAAAAGGACAAATTACTAGCCGTCTTATACTGATAAACTGAAGACATTATTAAAAAGAACGATGAGTCTAATCTAGACCTGCTTCGACGGAGTATCAGCCGGCTGTCGATTTTTCAACGATCATGATGGATGTAGTCGGCACCAATTACTCATTCGCGAATTTTACAATCCCAAGGAAATATGTTTTTTGGCCTTTTGATGTTCGTGTGAAGATGGCCATGTTCATAACGATGAGTGTAGTTTGTGTCTATGGGACAGCAAGCAACTCGCTGATCCTCTACCTTAAAATCAAGCAGAGAAATCAGAGACTAAGAAACCCGAGAAGGCCTTTCCATCGGAATCTGTTGAGCGTTTTTATCCAAAGTTTGTCCTGCTGCCACATTGTGTTCTGCAGCATAGCGTTCCCTGCACAAGTGGTGTTCAATTTCATCGACTTCACAAGCAGTAACTGGTCTTGTAAGCTTTCATCACCTTCGTCTTGTATTCCCAACTGTTACTATAAACCATCTTTTGGTACTAGCCATCGAGATCTACCTGTCTATAGTTTATCCTTTCGTCGTGCCTTCTTCCCGCACCGCCAAAATCCTGGCAGCTGTTGCTTGGATTGCCGGAGGTCTTGTCGTCCTTATCCCGAGCGCTTTGTATTCTTGGAAGCCCCAAACCATTGGGCCTGAGAGCTACACTTTAATCTGCCTCCTTGACAGAACACTCTTCCATCACAAACTAGCATTCTTTCTTTACTTTGTAATCAATATCTTTCTCCCAGCCGTCGCTTTAATTTTCTCATCTCACCGTGTTGTCAAACGTTTTAGAAGAAGAATGAATGCGAGGTTTCCAAATGATCCCAATTCACGAATTCGGATGAGGAATTTGGAGGCCAACTTGAATGCCAGATCCATCGTAACTGTACTTTTAATCTTTTTCTTACCCTACAGTCTTTTTGTTTTTTTATCGATCTTGAAATTTGCACTGAAGAGTGATGAAGAATCATTTGCTATGCACTACCTATTCCTACTTGTGAACAGTGTATTGGGCTATTCAAATGCAGCCATCAGCGCCACGGTACTGTTACTTCGCCAGCAGGATCTTCAAGAATCATTCAAATATAATATAAAATATAAGTTGTTTCCTCGAAAACAGGGAATCCAAATGCCTCCCAGGGCAAAATCAAGTGCGACTTGTCAAGCCAATGTACACGCAGCAAGGAATATACTCGCCGTGTCAGGTTTGCAAGAACAACTTATAGGAATTTCAATTTTCAGCGAAAGAGGCCAAGGGAAAATTGCTTGGATGGAACAGAACGCAAAGGATAAAGTATCAGAACGCAACGAGACAGGAAGAGAACAGTGCGCCACGGATAAAGTAACAGAAAGCAACGGAGCGGGAACAGAACATGAGAGCGGGACGGAACAGGACAGAACGGTACAGAATGAAATCGAAGAACCATAACTAGTTGACGCTTGCCGTATTGTCAGTAATAATTCGCCATTAATTTTATTACTACTTAAAATATTGTCAGCTGAAAACGCAGTTCAGCAAGAGTCTCGAAGAGCCCAGGGTCCTAATTTTATTTCCAAGCCCAAAAATCTTGTCTCTGTTTTTGTCTTCCTGCCTTCTATTATTCCGTGAAGTTTATTTGGAATATTTGCATTTTTCGGGATGCATTGAAATTAGCGACCAAATTTTATTTCCCACTTTTCAAGTATCAAATGTTTTACACTACTGAAAACGGCAGCCTTATACATGATTTATTTTGGGCCTACAAACTGCAAACTTATCAATAATTTACTCGATCGTCAAAACCAGCCAAGAATATTTTTTTGCAGAATCAAAACTGACGCGTCATTATACAACAGGAGGAAACGGCATCTAGCTTGACAAACCAATATGGCGAGTTCTGAACCTGTAGATAAAGAAAAAACACAGATAAACGAAGTCGATGATAACAAAGAACCGACTGAAAGAGCAGAAGACATCATGAAGCTGGTAGCTACTAGAAAACTTTGCGAATTGAAGCCGAAATTAATGTACAATTGTCTCCTGGTCGGAGTATTAATTCTATACGGCCTTGTTGGTGGATTTATTTTCAAGGCTTTCGAAGCAGCACCGATAGCTTTTGAAGAACAAACTGAAACTTTAAAAGCTTCTCCGAATGCTAAAGATTTACTAAACGAATTGCTGAAGGATCAAATTAATAACACGGAGTCGTTTGGCGAGGAATGGCGAGAGTCCGCCATTGAAAAGATTGACGAGTTTGTCAACATGAAAACAGACGCTGGACAGGTGGAAAATCCAGTAGAGTGGAACTTTGCTGATTCTTGGCTTTTCGCCTGCACCATTTTCACGACAATTGGTAAGAAAAACCTTTAAAATGTATTAAAATTGTCTTTTATTCACGGTATACATAATTTGAGAATACTTCATATTCTATTTTTTAGAAAAATATATACCCTAAGTTCAATAGCGGCGTCTGGAATAAAAATTAACCGGATGCATACGCGTATATGTTTTCTCAAAAAAATTTAACATTAGCAGCGATTAGTTCACAATTTGCGACTAACAAGTGTCTAAGTGGAAAATTAATCGAAATATAACTATGTCCTAAGGCTGATGTCCTAAAGGTACGTGTTTTGGAGTGCTACGATTTTTTGAGGGGAGACATAAAGTTTGTCCCACAACTTATTTAGGGAAGCTCGTTGGGGTCTGGGACTGTCAAAAAATAAACAAACAGAAAGACAACCAGCACAGACAGACATAAAAACAAACAGAAAGACAACCAGCACAGACAGACATAAAAAGAGACAGGAAGACAGACAGACAGAAAAATAGACATGCAGAAAGACAGACAGAACCTCAAAGACAGAAAAATATGCAAACAAACAAAAAAACTAATGCAAATATTTCTAAAAATAAATTAATCAGGGGGAGATCGCAATACCACTCATAATAACTCATTTTTGACCAGAAAAGGTCAGGGAAGGGAAGAAAGAGACATAAAACATTGGAAATATAAACAAAACTTACCGTATTTATTCTTGTAATAGGATATGGCAACATCGCTCCATTGTCTATAAAAGGAAGGTTGTTTTGTATGCTGTTTGCTACCATTGGGATTCCTTTGTTTTCAGTAGTCGCGGGGAGTCTGGCTTCATTTTTCACCGAGTAAGTTCAGACCCTTAATATGGTAGAACAACTACTTTGTATTAGAGTTAAAACAATTGTTTCAAGTTGGGGCAATTCAGGGGTCAGTTTTATACATTTACTGTGCTATTGATCCGAGCCACGCCTTCACACTCCTCCCCCCTACCCACAATTCATTTCAAAGTACAACCATTTGCAAACCTTTAGAGCTAACATAAGGACAGTAGCTTGCCCTTGAATCTACATTCTATTTTTTTTGAATGACGTCTTTTGCAGTTTAGCACGCACACTACATGCAGAATACCACAGACGAAAGAGGCGCGCACAATCTGCGCAACAGAAAAAAGACGACACCACAGCACCTGACCTTGAAGGCGAAGTCCGCGAGCTGGAGATAACCTTGAAACATGTTGCCTTGGTTTGCTGTGGATACCTTTGTCTTGGTACCTTGTTTTTCTCGCTGGGAGAAGGCTGGAGTTTATTCGAGTCGTTGTATTATTGCTTTATTACTCTGAGCACTGTTGGTAAGAGCATTTTCTATTGTCACTATTTTGGGTTGAAGAATTTCTGCTGAATATTTTTGTACTGACCCCATAAAGTCAGCTCCTGTTTCTTTTAATGGTTCATCAGGGCCCTGTTGTCCGTTTGTCTCACCGAAAACGCGCGTCGAAAGTTTCGCGTGCACAGGGAGTTGAGCGTTTTGATGCTCCCATTATTTACGAATTCCTTTTTCCATTCTTAGGGCTTGGAGACTATGTACCAGGGCATGTGCACCACACTACCTTGTTTGGAATGTATATTTTGTTTGGTCTTGTCCTCCTTATCATGCTATTTGGCGCGCTTGAAGAAGTTATCACCAAGCATTGCCAAAAGATCAAAGACAAGTTAAAAATTATTGACTAATGTGGAGTACCTCAAGCTCAACATATGCTCCTTTAGATTTTTTGCCATGTGGCGTTTGAGTTTTTAATGAAAAAATAACATGCAAGTACCAAAAGCGTAAGGAATTCAGAAACTGTGGGGTGCCTCACAGATCATCCTTGGGTCCCAATCACATCAATTTCTAAAAACTTTAACAGCTATTTTTTAGAGGTTTAAGAAGAAAGATATACAAAGCAATCAGTGCTAAAATGTGAGAAAAAATCCAACTTTTTCTTATACTCCCTGCTCACCTATTTTGTTTGACAATTCACTAAAGATGAAAAGATTTTTACATCACTTTGTTTTTTTTAATTTCAAAGAATTTACGTGTCAAATATCTCTTATTTACTTTCATCTACAATTTTCAGTGTTTGTCTATTACAATTTTTTCGAAATATTAAATACTATTAATTAGAATAATTTTAGTAGTAGAAACGCTAGATAGATATAAAGGGAATGGTAACAAATGTGTTACAATCACAAGGAGATACATAAAGAAACAAGGTATGGAAGACGATAGCACAAAGGATATATAGACCTGTTTTAAATAATGTTGATATTGGGAAATGGTCCGTCTGAGACTGCTAGGAATTTTTGTAATGGCTAGAAAGAACAAAAAAAATTCTTTGTCACATTCCAAGTACATAGATATATTGGTAATATATCCTTAGCCACATAAATTTATTTCTCTAAACTAATACTACTGTACAAATATAAAGACTGACGTTTTGGCTCACACTGGAGCCTACTTCAGTGTCTTTAATGGTTATTGTAATGCAATTTTAATAAATTCACCTATGAGATTATCACCTCTCAGATTATTAGATTAATCCCATACAAATTTAGATCTCATTGAAATTCTCTTTGCTTGAATTTCAGATTTTTGTAATCTTTATATAACTTTTACACACAAAGAATCAACGTATATCATAGGATTGAAAAGGTCTGATACAGACGAAACTAGTCTCCGTAAAAATCTTGATTTTGATGTGCGTAAATGTTATATAAAGATTACAAAAATCTGAAGAAAAGATAATGAAATTTAGATCTTAAATTGTGTTTAATACTTTAATGATAAAAAGAATGAAAGATTTGGCTGGTCATATCTCTCAAAGCTGCAGCAAACTTGAAGAAGAGTTTTTCATCTAAAGCTACGAGTAAGCATTATTTATAATAACAAAGTAAAACTTCTTGATTGTTCAAAACAGTTTTATTTGCAAGAAAATTTCATTTATACAGCATTTAGATATTATTTTCTTATTTCTTCTTAAACTTCGGTTTGCTCTTTGACTTAGAGTCCTGACCAAAACCCGCAAGTGCACGAGGGTCCTTGGGGTGTATCCCAAGTCTTTTGGCCTCTGATGACTTCATGGATGACAGTTTTCGTTCTTCTTTTCTCTTTGCTCTCAGTTCTCTCATTCTCTTTCTGTACTCTTCTATAATTTTTGGCATGTTTTTCATATTTTCTTCAATTCTTGCCAACCTAAAGATTGTCATGAAAAAAGAAGTTAATTGTGAAACAAACTTAGCATGCCTTAATATAGCCGGCATGAGAGATATAGTTTGAAAAAAACAATGTTACAGCAAGTTAATCAGAAAAAAAATACTGTCCAGGGCTTGAAATAATGACCAGTGAGTCGTCAGTCATGATGACCAGCCAAACACATTTTTTTAGCTTGGTGAAACCCATTTCTGATTCAATGAATGACTCAAAATGACCAGGAAGACAAATTCAAATTCTGGCTGCTGTTGACAACTTACTTTTCCTCTTTATCCCTTTCATATTTGTGTCCCTTTGGAGTCTTGTCCATTCCTCTGTCTACTAGCGGCCTCTCTGGCCAATAATATCCTTGAGCTACATATTTTTTCCTAAGCTCAGCAACTCTTCTTGCACTTAGCTTGGGCTTATGCCAGTTATTGCCTACTAATTTTGGTCTTGATTTGTCCAGAATTTCAGCAATTTCTGGATGAACTATAAATAACAACAGTAGAAGAATCAAACAATTTGGTCTGCATGCTGCAATTCTCTATTTTTCCCACAACCAATAAATTCTTTGCTTTTTGGGTGAGTCAAAACTGTCCTGAAATTCAACATTCTTAAAAAAGATGCTCTTTATCATTTCATTCTGAGTTAATTTTGCTTGTTAAGAAGTTTGGTGTTTGGTGTTAAAGAAAAGGTTTCTGATTTCCAGAGGTTTCTGTGTCTACTCAAGATAATGATAAACAAAGAAATACTACTCAAGGAAATAACGTGACTTGATAAGCAAAAACATTGACATCACTTAAAATTGATTAAATTTAAGGGGCACCTGTGTTTTTGTAATCTATGTTATCTTCTGGAAGAGGAATGGTATCTGATGATGCATCCTTGATATTTTGTGAGGGAATAGATTCTCCATTTAAAGCTGAGATATACCTACAAGAACAAAGCATAGATTTCCTGGGTCAAATACAATGTGCACTTCAAAATTCAATAACCTCTGTGCTGATCAAAGCCAGTGCATGGCTAACTGACAGATTGATTTGGTATTTAGGTGGTTAGGTCGAGGGAGGAAAATGGGCAAACACAGAGAAAACCCCCAAATAAAGAGAGAGGCCTAACCAACTCGAGATACATGTACTGAGTCGAGGAATAGTCCCCTTCACAGTTCCCTGCACTATCTTGAAAGGTACTTGTGCCTTTGCATCTTAGCGAGAAGAACAAGCTCACTGTTGGTCTCGCTTTGATGCAAAGAAATGCCTACCTTTCAAGATGGCACTAGTACTACTGCTACACCACCCTTGAGACCAAAAGATATTCTCTAGACACTGCAGGCACTTTCACTACGACTAGGTACAATCTGTAGAATACCACTTCACAGAAAATTTTCTCAAAAACGAAATTATGTAAATTCAGTCTCCTCTACAGTCAAGTGACAGCTGAAACGGCGGTCAAAATTATGAAAGAAAATTAATGAGTTAATAATTTTCACCGCTAGAAACCTTTCAGACACCTTTTTATCAAATTACCTTGAATTTTAAACTTATTAAATATAGAAATAATTTTTCTTCGAGATGACAGTTTCAAGCTAGAATGGGCATGTGGCGTCTCGTGACTCACAATCACCTTAATTCTCGGAATTCCAGCCCAAAAAATTTCTAGCGCCAAGCGAAGAACCTACCTGAACAAATTTCGTTGTCCTAAGAGACCTCTGTTGGTCAAAATCTGTAAAGAATTGAATAAAAGTTTGCTTCGCGCGAAGCAAGTCCAACACATTTTGGCCGCCATCTTGAAATGGTGGCATCAACTACGCATGCGCATGGGATTAGTTTTTTTGAGGGGGGCTGGGCTATATATTTTGTCAGGAATTTTTTCACCCTTCATTGCTGTACAGGAATTTTCTTGGAACTTGCATGAATATTTTTTCCGCAGTTTATTCTATGCAAGATTTTTTTCTTTCTTTAAAGTCGTACTATAATTTTATTTTAGGTTTTTGCCTAACCTCTCCCCCCTCAAAAACTAATGGTCCGTCCCTTATAAGGAAATGCTGTCCTTATTTGGAAGAAGGCCCGCTCGCTGTTAAAACATAAACGAACTTGGGAAGCAAGACGTAATGGCTGCTGAAGGAGATCTCAACATTGACAGCATTATATCTCGCTTACTAGAAGGTAAACCCACTAATATTTTATTGACTACTCTTAAATGGTCCCTCTACTAAGCTCTGGGCTTATTTCTACAGCCCGAGGACGGCCAGGGAAGAGTGTGCAGCTCACAGAATCCGAGGTACGAGGACTTTGTTTGAAGTCTCGAGAAATCTTCCTCAACCAGCCTATCTTGTTGGAGTTAGAAGCTCCGCTAAAAATATGCGGTAAGTGGATAGTTAATGAGGCCATTGTTCATGCGTCGACGTGTTGCAGTGGGTTTTTTGTCCAAGTGCAGGACTGTTGTGGAGAGAATAGTTGAATCTAAAGCACAGCTCAGACAAGGATCTGTGTTTTATAGCAGCCGGTGTTGACTTGAATTTTGCGTCCGGAATGTTGATCTTGAGGATCTGTTTTAACCTTCAGAAAATGCTAAACACTCCAGCTAAACTTCGCACTTCCCTCGTCTTTAATATATTGAAACCTATTGTCCATTTTACAACTCTTTAAGTTTGTGTTTAGTGGTTGTTGAGAACAATATTAATTTTCCAAAAGACATTCTAACCAAACCGTGTGAAGGCAAAATAATAGGAAAAAGCAAGCTTGATGTTTATTCTTCTCTACGCCCTCAACATTTTCTTCTCTTTACCCCCAGAATACTCCAAACAAAATCAAATTCTAAAAATCTAAGGTCTTTCCTAATTCAATATTAATGATTTGGTATTTTTTAAAGTGATTTTGCTGCTCTCCTGGTGGGTTTTTGTGACCAGCCATTTTTTGCCGACAGTCGACAGCTCTTCCTTTCATGTCGGAAAAACTCTTCCCTTCACAAAACCATGTTTGTTTTACCCAATTAAACATTTTGTAATCTTTAAATCCTTATTTTTAAAGGAAAAAATGCCCTTTAGTCGTCAAATTTTGCGCTGTTATTATGATAAATAGGTGTGACAAACTCTCCTTTGACATAATATAAAAATATTTTCAAATAAAATCTATTGTTCTTCGTACTAATGTCAGAGGGAGATTTTACGTTTCCACACCTTTGATGTCATCTCTTGACAGGCAGATATTTTTGATTTTTCACCTTGAATAATTCTTAAAAATTAAAAAAAAATTGCACAGAGATCGAGGTTTTCGCGTGAATTTTTTGAGTTAGAAATGATTACAATTATTGTAATATGATATGATCGCTTATCAAAATTTATAAACACTAGATCATAGAAATTTTTTAAGTTGTTGTTGTTGATGCTTTTGTGGTTGCTAATGTCCTTGCGTGGTATTGGAGTTTTTAAATATTTGTGTTAGCTCAGCCTCATCCTTTCAAATGAGTTTGTGTTTATATAATTTCTGCAATAATATATAAAAGATATTATGAACCATAACATGGTTTTATAATTCATAGTCATAATAATTCCCTAAAACTTATTTTAATACCAAGTCATGATCTTTTGGAAATAATTTCAATATTATAAGAATATCGACCACATCATTGAATGTTACTAGAATTTTTTCTAATCTATCATCTTTTTCTATAAGCCCTTTTACGGTTTAAGAATCGTCTTCAGTGCGCATGCGATTTTATCCCAAATTTCACAACTTCTTTTGTTGAACTTTCTTTTGTTCCTAATTAAACAAAAGAAGTTGTGAAATTCGGGATAAAATCGCATGCGCACTGAAGACAATTCTTAAACCGTAAAAGGGCTTATACATTTCACATTGGTTGTAGAATGGTTTTCTTGGTCAAGATGAGTGTTTGGATCATTTTCATTGGTACCAGAATTCAATACTATTACAAGATCAATTTACTATACTCTATAATTTATCTTATTCCTCTTTCCTCTGCATTAGTGTTATTGACATTTCTGTAATTATAATGGACATTTGATTTAAACATTTTGAAATCCTTAAGGTCTTAGTCTCATGGCTGAGAATGAGAAGAATAAAGCTTGGGAGGTTTGGATTAACAATATTAGGCTATTTCCCATAAACAACAATATTAACCATAAGATATTACAATCCAGGAAATAATTATAATACTGTTAGAACAGTAATTGAATGTTTGTTTTCGAGTCACGTCCACAGAGTTCAGCAGGGTTCTTTTAAAGTGGATAATATTTCAAGTAATGACAAAAACATGATCAACTTACCACTGTGCTAGCCATACTTTACTCTAGTCCAGCTTTAATTGTATTTAAGGGGGGTTTGACATATTACGTTACTAGGTTACCAGCGTTGCTAAGTGGATTTTATATTTTCCGTTTTTGGCATTTTTATGGTAATTTTTTTTGATTGATCATTAATGTCAGCCTTTTTGACTTGTCTGCTAACGTATTTTTACAGTTTGGTCGAATAATTACGTAAATTAAAAAAAAACCTACATTTTACAAATCAAAGACATTGAAAACCTCGAGAATCGTATACCAAAAACAAAAAGTGTTTCAAATAGAACAATTTTTGTGAAAAAGAATGTAGATACTGGTGCAAATTCATGTTCAATCCCTTTTTTCCCATAAAAATTATTTTGAGATCCTTAAAAATAGGGTTTAAATTGAGAAAGCCTCACTGCGCATGCGCAGATCTGCGATTTTACAAAAT
>OCZR010111555.1:0-10855 GCA_900234385.1 Anemonia viridis | reverse complement strand
GAAGCAAATCTGACTATGGTTGTGTTGAGGATCGTTATTAAAAATGTTACAATAACCTCGTATGCATTCCTGAAAACATGTCCTGTTCGTCAAACCATAGTTACACTTTTCTATAGCAGCCACTTGGTGAACAGGCTCTCGAGGAACGTTGTACACACATCTTCCGTCACGACAGGATCGTAGACACCGCTCTGCGTGACATAACATTATACAATTTCCATACTTGCATGTCTGTTTGCAATACTTTACCCCAGGAGGGCATTTCATTAAGCATTTGCCAGCCTTGCACATCTGAACGCAAATTTCGGTCCCGGGATTGCAAGTCATTTCGCACCCCGCAACATTACAATCTTGGTTGCAATGCTTACTACTGCATGTCATGTTGCACTCACTTCTAAGGCAATGCTGTCGGCATTTTCTAGAATTGCAGTCCATAGAATCACACGAGCTGGCGTAACATCGTTGTCGGCATTGCTCAGGTGCAGTACAAGAGACGTTACACTTTCCTGCGTGACACAGCTGATCACAGCTCTGATACTTTTCTGACACGTTACAAGTCATATTGCGCCTGCGCACAGACCAGTACTGCTGACAACTTGAATCGCTTTGCAGGGTACATTGAGATCTTTCGTCTGTAATCTCGGAACAAATCACTAGAATGGGCATACAGCAAAGTAAAAACACGAGTAGGGTACGGCTCCACAGCATTCTGCTTCCTAATAGAAACTATAGTTTTAAAAAGAATAAAATAAAATTATAAAATGAATTGGAAAAAGAATAATTAAAAAAAAAACAGAATGTCAGGGTGTGGAATCCGTTTGCTCAGAATACTAATTGGTGTTAAATGTTGCGCTTTTTGAAGTATCGATCTGTTAACGTTGACACATCTTTTGCTAGATGTTTCAGTGTTATAATTTTTTCTCTCAGCAAGAGCGGTTATTTTAATCTTCAAATTTCACTAAATTCTTTCTCTATCGGTGACTTCCACGGTGGTATTAAGAAGACACTTAGAGAGATAGCGAGTCGATTTTCAAGTTCCCACGAACAGAAGCCTTTGTTTATTTTGATGAAAGCGATAAACTCAAGACCCACCGGATATGGTGATATCTACACTTGATTCAAAGCCCGCTCCCTGCTGAATTGAACCATTACTTAACACCTTCATATACATCACCATTACCTACCCTATCGAACTAACTTTTCAACAAGAAGATCACTATACTTGTATTAAAAAACCTTTTAGCAGTCGACCGCTTCGGGAAAGGCGGGACGAACCGGAAAGGTGATGGAGTGGGTGGCAAGTTTTCGTTTAAAACGTCAACCGCGGCAAAAGAGTCAACGTTTGCGGTAAAATCAATTACGCTTCGAACTGGCCCTGAGAAATATGTGCTTGTATACGCAACAACGATGACAGGTAAGTAGAATTCAGAAAACGTCTTAAAAAGTCAAGAAGGATGACTGCTCTTTATTTAAGATACAAAAACATTTGTACTAGCTTTTAGGTTTGATTGACTTGAGAAAATCACTGAGGCAAAGCCAGGTTCAAAGGGGTATCACTGTAATAATCAAAAATGTGTCGTTCATTTACGCCTCGAATTATAAGACTGTGTTTTTTAGCATCTTGTGAAGGGAATATTATTATTTAAAAAAATTCACCAATGTATTTTTGTAACACCGTTAATGTTGGTTGAATACCGAAATTCAAATTAGCAGTAACATGAGCAAAAATGACGAGAAACTAGACTTCTATCGGCAATAAACGCGACAGAACTTAGACGGAACGCAAGCTTGAGTTGTACAACAAAAATTGGCAAATGTGTTGTTGGAAAACTGACCAAACATCGTTCTATTTGGGCATACAGATGGTGTCTTAGTCAATACGGTTTGGCTTTGTTATCACCTTGTGGAGTTGAAACGAAATCACGAACTTAACGTTGATTTTGCTTGAGCGGAGTTTGTAGAATAAAATGTTTCACTTCTGCTCAAGAACACAGAACTGAAGTCACCACATGCTTCCAACTTCAAATGAAATTCAATCCATTGTAAGTAGAAAACAGTTAAGTAGGAACTAACTTACCTTTACAATATACTAAGCTCGACTGATCATCTTCGAGGTACTGAGAACACTAAAGACTTCTTCAACGTTGTTGACAGTTTTTAAGACTAAATATTCGGATTAATCAAATGGAGGTTTCGAATTACACAAAATAGTAAGGGAGGTAGAGTGGGGATGACATTTGCGCTGGGTGGTATGCATTACCTCGGCTTGCCATTGCTTTTTCTTTCTTTCCAGAAAGATATTTTCAAAGCGATGCAGTGCGAATTAATCTTGGACAAATTGTAGACCCTTTTACTTTGCGTGTTTATATAAATGTTTACATTGCGTTGGCACGTTGCTTGAGGTTTCAGACTCCTTGTATGCCTTGTACACTAATGCTCAACCCTGGGAAAACTTTTTTTTATGTTTCAACATCAAAAATATATTAAGATATTTTATCAGTTGTTTTGTCTCCCAGGGAGGGATTTAGCTGCAAGGGGTCTATTCATAGTTATGTATCTTCCTATGCGGAAATGGAAAATATAAAACAAACATGATATCAAACATTGGAAAACAATGGAACATTGAGTTTACTGCTATTTTCACAAACATGGGAACTCCGTTACGGCGAACTGCACGCTGAAATTTGTTTTTTCTCTTCCGTCAATCAATGATAATCGGTCTGCATATATTTTATATTTTTGACTGGAGGCAATGAAATACCAAATTCCATCGGAGCAACGACGACTACGGAGTTGGCATGTTTATGAAAATTGCAGTAAGAGATATTTCTTTCCATTCTTTCTCTTCCTACTTTACATCCTTCCTTCCTTCCAGTTCCTTCTTTCTTCCTTTCTTCCCCTTCTTCACCAAGCTACTCGGGCCCTCTCCTATTATCAACATCAAAGCAATACAAAGACTGTTATCATTCTAATTCTGGAACTCTACCAATTAACAACCAAAAATTTTGCAACAAACAGCTTTATCAGTTGCTTCCATTTATCAGTATAATCAAGGATAAGATATCCACTGAACGAATACTTAAGTAACAAGCATCAATCAATGGAGCTTATGTTGTTTGTCAATTTTAGTTCCCAGTATCAGTGACTTCCAGCCGTGTTGTTATCAGTGGAAGATATTCTGATCGCTTCACCATTTGCTTGTTGTGTAAGTGAAACGAAAGATAGATCACGGAATTAAATAAGCAAAATCAACGTACCTTGTTTGGAGTAGAGTTTTCTCAGTAACTCGTTGACAAGCTAAAATGCGTTTCTAAGTGGGCTAATTTGACCTACATGTTTATCTAATTAAAAGGAAAAAAGTTGACTTGAAATGTAATCAAATATGCTTGAAAAATTGGATTAGATTAGAAGGACTCTGGACTGTGGAACGATAGCATGGATTACACGTGATGTGTGTGATACAATGATGGTTTGCGGTAA
The DNA here is from genome assembly GCA_900234385.1 of Anemonia viridis. Taxonomy (NCBI): domain Eukaryota; kingdom Metazoa; phylum Cnidaria; class Anthozoa; order Actiniaria; family Actiniidae; genus Anemonia; species Anemonia viridis. The sequence goes on along the minus strand of OCZR010111555.1, from coordinate 7,375 downwards.
ATGTAATACCCTATTAAGCGGCCAACCTCTGCTTAGCGACCACTTATGCACTCATCATCGGCTTCCACGAGGGGCAAATATTGGGACTTTGTATGAAGCCTAAAGCAAAATTAGTGTGATTTCCCCACATGTGGGGCAAGTTTTCTAAGAAAATTCCCCCATATTCCCAAGGTACCTGGGATGGAATAGTTTCATATTTCAAAGTCTTAAAAAACCATCATCTACTGCAGAAGGGTTGAACCATTTACTAATCCACCACATTTCCCCCAGGTATATTGGGGCAAGAATCCTAGCAAATTAAGTCCCTACTTTCCCCCACATTTCCTCCAGTATAGCCCGGGTTTATAAATCAGCTATTCAACGACATCATTAAAAGTCCGCCTGGGATTTCAAAACATTGGTATTGTTCAACTTGCAAATTCTTTACATTACAGTTGACTTTAGCAAATCATTAGCAACAGCCAACTGTAATGTAAAGAATCTGCAAGATGAACGATACCAATCCCACAGACTTTTAATGAGGTCGTTGAATAGCTGACTCATAAAACGAGGCTAAGCCTGTACAAATGAGTCTGCGGTCTTCAAAAACAGCGGTTTGTATCGAACGCGAAACTGGTGTATTGGACCTTGTCTTTTTTGGCGTTGGGAAAATGGGATTTCATGTACTTGGATTGGGATTCTATTGCATGAATGGGACTAGGATTTTGCATAACAAATAATTGGGCCGTAGTGGAAATGGGATTTGAACCTCCTTCAGGAGTCTTATTAAGTGTAGACGGATTTTGGCAAAAAAAATTTGGTTTCTCTGGGGATCGAACCCAGGACCTTCTGCGTGTAAAGCAGACGTGATAACCACTACACTAAGAAACCAGTTCGAACAATTAATCCCTTCCTTGCTTTTGCTTTTATTACATTTTTTTTATTTATTCATACTTTCAGGTATTTTTCTTCCATAATAAGTACTTCAATTTGAGCATGCTATGATTAAAAACTCTCACATTATCATTATTTCCAGCATTAAAGGAAATTAGTATTTCTTGAGTTGCTCCCCGAAAGTTTAATTTTGTCCGACAGAAAAGATTCTCAAAATATATTTTTTAAGCCAAGTCCCATCAAGGATCGAGGACTACGATTCTGGAATACAAAACGCATGCGCAATGAGAGCTTGTATAATTTCCACGTTTTCAATGCGTTTTTATTTTTCGTCTCTACATTAGCGGATATTCTTGGAGAAAAAAGAGTAATGAAAGCGTTGTCATTATTTACAGACCTTCAAAAGAACACATGCGTATGTTCGCACAATAGCTCATAATGTAGAAGTTGGTATCAACAGAGAACTCCAACAAAAAATCCGTAAAAATTCCCCGAATGGTAGTCCATTATTTTACGTCTTTAATGCTGTTTCTGGTCAGGTCAAGCCTTTCCAAGTTGATGTGTAATATATTATAAGTAATGTTGCCTGACACAGGTAACCCATGGTACTACTAAAGGCGTTCATCTTTACTGACCTTTTATCACAGGTAGCCCATATATCATTTTATGTCTTACATACATAACATTATTATATGGCAAGACATTTATTTCACGCTCTTTGATTGGTTGATTTGCGGTACGTAACTTACGGTACGCACAAAAAAATAAAATTACTTTATTTGCCTTGCCATATAATAAATACCTTATTAACTTTGTTTGCTCGGTCCGTACTGTAAGTTATGGATTCTCGTTTAGTGCTCGTGCTATAAGGCAGTGGAAAAAAACTCGTCCATAACTTACGGTACGGACCTCGCACTCGGTTAATAAGAGCTATTGAATGTCACGGCATTTTTTTAAATCTCTTCTCAATGAGGTTGATATAATAATTAAGATAATGCCCGGTAGTCAGGCATAAATTATTGATGTCATAGCACGCGTCAAAGCAAGACATGGATTTGCAAGTCATGGATTTGCGTCAAAGCATCGTGACAGAACACTTCTTTGCGTGACAATCAAAAGTGCATTCTCCCTTATTAGGGTCACACGCTTGTATGCAGTTCTCGACGCGTGACGTACACCGCATTCGGCATCCCCCACCGGGGCACAGTTGTGTGCAGTTCTTAGCCTGGCATTCCATTTCACAATCTGCACCCCTGCAATCCTGCACGCATGTGTTGGACTTGCATGTCATGGATTTGCACTGACCATCCTCGCAAACCTGATTGCATTTGTTCAACGTGTAACACTTGATGCTGCGGCAATTACCTTCATAACAGAGCTGATCACACGAGTGAAATAACGCGTAGTACCTTCTACAAATACAGCTTCTCTTTGTATGACAGTTTTGCTGACATTCACCAGTTGACACCAAACACCGTACCCTCGTAGGTAGCGCTCTAATCCGGGGCTTCACATTCGACGTCAAGCAACCACCCGCTTTGCATTCTGGGTAGCAAAGCTTCGCTTGGCAAAATAATTTGCAGTCACCACCAGCACAAAATTGATGACATTTGTCAACATTGGAGAGGCAACGCATTGTGGTTAACCCGCCTCTTGCGATCTGGTAACATGTTTTCGATGCGCATTCCATCTCACAGGATCCTGCCACGCATTCCTGGATGCAGTACTCCGAACTACATGAAAAGCGCATGCAGTTTCCTCCCGTACAAATCTGGTTGCAAACGAATGGAGCTTTGCAGACAAACGAGCAGTTACCACCATGGCAAATCTGCAAAGATCGCTCAGTACGGCCGTATAAACTAGCGATTCGGCATCGGCCCTCTGTGCAGTTTTGGTAACATGTTTCTTCGTTCTCTGGTTTACTGCAGTCCCTTAGGGGTCTCAAATTGTTGTTCAGAAATCTTTCTTTTCTTTCTGTGTAAGAACAGTCTCCATCTTTACAAGAAGAGATGCAGTTTCTGGCATTACATATCATAGCGCATTTTCCTCCGTGACATGTTTGATTGCAATTCTGCACTCCAGCGTGACACTTCATTTTACATTTCCCCGAACTACATATCTGGGTGCAATTCTTGACGCCTGCAGGACACTGAATGTCACATCCAGCAGCTTCACAACTTTGAAAGCAAACATCACCCCGACATTCCATCTTACACCCCGCACGCACGCATTCCTGTTTACAGTTGCGTGACGTGCAAACAGCTGTCACGCAACGACCGGCAACGCAGGTTTGATTACAGATATCAGCGTTACATTCTAGGTGGCATTTCGCACTGTTACATATTTGTCCACAAGCATTGTACTTCGCTGTATTACATGTAATCCTGTAGGAACCGAGTGTACGATACTGCCGACACACTGACCTCGTTATCATGTTACAGTAAGTCGGCTCTCGTACTGTCTGGGACGTTACTGCATATGCCATTGATATTAGCAACATATAAGTAAAGGAAACTGCCATGGTGGTTATCTGAAATACAAAGAGGAATATCTATATAAGTCTATCCTTTGCTGGAGCGTGATTTAAGGTGCAGTAACTACTTTTTGCAGTAACTATTCATTACACATTCATGTAAGCACGAGTAATCCTGCGCTCTAGGATCCATCAAGTTGAACCCCGGGAGGGCCACTCTCGTATATTTGCTATACGGGTACGTGCCGCCAAGCAGGGTATGGTTTTCAGCGTTTTCACTCTGGAACAGGGTATTAGAAAATCGTGTTCACCCTCTGAAACTCTGGAACAGGGTAGTGATTTTGACATTTTTGCTCTGGAACAGGGTCGGGATTTTAGAGGCTCAGCGGCACATCCCGACCCAAGTGGGGTGGTAGTGCCCTCCCGGAGTTGAACCAAACCGTGGAATTCTTTTCTCCATCCCCCTTAACGTTATTAAGTATATTACCCGGGTGTCAATAGAAAATCGCCGCCGCGCGCTGATTAGTCGAGCACTTTGGGATGTTTCACTACAATCACCTATAGATGGATATAGAATTGCGCGCGCCTCGTTTGTTGATAAGTGCCTCTTTCAAAGTACGAAAAAATATTTGTGAATATCTATGAGGTAATCAATTGTTAAACAATGCTTAATGTAGGCCAAAGCTATAAGAACGTTCATGCCTAGTTTTACGATCTGTTGTTACCTGAATAGCGATGAATTAAGACTATAAAACAAAGGAAAACTCCCAAAAAGGATCGCAAATCCAATGCTGAAACGTGTCTAGAAACCTTTTCCTAGCCTCAGTCTATAAAGTAATACATCTCGTCTGTATTAAGCGCTTTTATTTATTGCGCTGACGACATAATAACCTTTAAAGGTAATTCATAATCCTGATAAAAATGAACATATCTTCATTTCCGCCAGATGTAATCGTTTAAATACAAACTTTTTCAAGCGGGACGTTTATTAATAGGGATATACCTGAGTATCAAAAGTCTGACGCTTGGTTAATGCTAATATTGTAAATATCTTCTGTCGTATGCTGTGCGCACATGGTCAGGTTGCCTTAGCTCCTTAATTAAACCCTACAAGTCAAGGACCAGATCTATCTCTAGTTTTCCTGGGTCTCGTATCTGTTGTGACTAACAGACATAAAGGTCTGATTATTCAATCAACCATGAGGGGTGATATTGATCTCCGTAATGACTCATATTTAGCACCTAATTCAACTCCATCCACAAGACCCGCGTACAGCACAGTATGTCTGGTGACGTCAAAATGGAATAGAACATCGCACATCAGGAATAAAATACCTTACTTCAAAAATATCTAGAAAGATCGTTATGTGAGATCCTTTAGAATGAATGAATTTCTAACTAATAGATACAATCGATAATACTTTATTTTACAGTAGCAAAGATCGCCGAGAACAAGTTTTCAAAAGATGTTGCCTAGAAATTAATTTGATGGAATGTTCTGTGCTGAAATCTCGCCAAGTTCCAACTTCTCGTTATCAGCAGTCAAATACCTTACTTTTCAGTTTCCGATCACAGCTTTTAGCTTATTACGTTCGGGATTTTAACACGGTTTATCACTTTATCACAACTGAAGTCACTGCTCCAAGGTTTATAGCACTTTTCCATTACTTCCTATTACTGTGCGACACCATTCATCATAGTATTTTTTTGTTTGGTATGAAAAGTGCTAGGGGCAGTTTCTAGAAACTTCGTTTAAACCGCTGTGCGGAGCGGAAGGCCAACCGCACAGATAATTCTATCAAAATTGTACCAATGCCAACTAAAAGAAAAAAAAAGTTCGAACTCGCGCAGCTCTGGGCTGACTCGCCTTTAGATTTGCCGTTTCCCTGATGGCATTGACGGATAAGGTCTTTCCCCCGCAGCCATTCTATTATAGTGAGTTCAATTCAACACTGGGTGTCTTCACAGAGATAAGACGATGAACAAGACAGGCAGAAACAAATTGGCAAGCAAAAGAAAGAAAATGATGACAGAGATGAAACGCCTGAAGCAGTCTTATCGTTGCGCATTTAATTCTGTGCTTTGTTGGAGGAAAAGAACTGAAAATCGGAGTACGCACGTCCCTGCAAGCAGAGTGTAGTTTCACAAATAGGAGAGACTTCAAGCAGGAAATGCGTGCACATTCTGATGATATTTTGAATCGATAGCTATAAATATCTAAGCGAATGACTCTCTTGAAAGAATTGCTTGGAGTCAGTTTAAAAGCGACTAAAGCCCTCAATGTGCGCGCATATTTTGGTCGTCGACTTTAAAAACATTTGTCCTTAGATATATCAAATCGACAAGTATAACAATTTATGTGAACAACTTACTTGAGTGAATTGCTAGGTGCATTTAAACTCGATTATAACCCTCTGGTACTTCCTATACGGACCATTATACTGATGACTTGTGTTGTACTAAAGCTTCGTACAGACTAAACCCACGAACTGATCTTTTTTCACAGATTGGATCGAAAAGTTTATGAACTATATGCTTGGATCGATAAGGGAGGTTGAAGGGCGTTTATATTGCATAATCACCGCTAATGTACAAGGAGCACACGAGATACTGTTTATGATTAGACGTATAATGATTACATGATTGTGAGGGGCATTAAAAAGGGCGCAGGGGTGCCGTTTGTTTCACCGGCGATTGGATAAATTTTATATGAATTTCTTGCATTTTGATTGGTCCATCATTGTGAAAACTAGTTTAAAGTCTGATGTTACCATGGAGCTAGACAAGTGAATACTGATTGGACAATGTATAAACCGCGAGAATACTTTCAGTTCTCACTCGCACTAGACATTTTTCGCACAGATTTTTCCTGCACAAATTTCCTGTTTCCTTTTTGGCATTTTTAACGCGCACGAAATTCTATTTGACGTCTTGATATTGAATAAGTTTGATGGACGTCAGACGATGCGTTTCCATAACAACAGGTGCGGTAAAAAAACACTGGAGCATTGGATAAGCGTCATTGATTTCACGAGCTGTGATTGGCTGTCAATTCGTAACCATGACAATAACTTGTGCTGTTAAAGGACATCTACTCTATGGGAATCCCTGCAGCGTTTGTGTGATGCTATTTGGTTTTCAAAGTTTTTTTAAAAAAGTCTTTTTTAATGACCTTTGAACTCGGTATCTTTAATCCGCCTCCAGCCAAACAAGTCATTCTGTTTTAAATGTAGCGGTATGGCGAAGAACTTTTCTGACCGATCTAAATAGTAATCTTGTTCTTAGTCTGTCACCCGTGGCACAAGTCTATCTATTCCTACTTCGATGAAATACCATCTAATGATCTATTCATTCTGTTCATTCAAATGTGAGGGAGGAATAAATACAACCGCAGCTGTTGCACATTGAATAATTGCTCTTTTGATGAGAATGTGCATTTTGACCCTTGGTTGTAATTCAGTCTATAAAGGTGACGACCTCTGACGGTAATTATTAGTGCACGTGAGGTAATTCTTTCGGCACTTTTCAATGAGGTGGGAGTGAATAATTGCAGAGCAAGAAGAGATGATTTTTAAATTGATATTATCGTCATCAGCAAAGGCATCGCCATCATCACCATTATTGCTGATAAACATCAATCAACATCATTACCATTATCGTCATTGTCACCACACGTCTTCTTCGTCATCATTATCGTCATCATCATTGTCATCGTTACCATCCTCTAACACCTTTTCCCAGGAGAACGCGTAAGATTTCCAGCCCAAAAAGCTTGAAAAATATTCTCCCACTGCACTTTCCTATGCTTCTAGCAAAATGGAGAAGACTTTTCCATGCTCTTAGTGAAACAACCTCTGGGCTGATCTAAGTCAGGGCATGGCTAACTCACAGATTGAACCCTGAAACAACCTCTGGGCTGATCTAAGTCAGGGCCCGGCATGGCACAGAATGCCCATTGTCTTAGGGACATGTACTTACAGTACAATATTTTATATACAATTCTGTAGGTGGCCATAAATTTGAATAATA
>OCZR010110788.1:0-17448 GCA_900234385.1 Anemonia viridis | reverse complement strand
AGTACCCGGCGAAAAATCGCCGGTAGCCGCCTTCTATTGAAAGCTCTGAATACCCTCATCCCATTGAGGAACTATTGGCTCTTATTCGGGGCAGGGATATCTAGCATTAGTTAAGGTAGTTCCATACATCTGTAGTTACTTGTCAAGCTCAGCCCCAACCTGGTAACTTTGTTTGAGGATTAAGTTTGCAAAGGCTTTACAGCCGGTCCTAAAACTAAACAAAAAAACTTGGAAAGTTGTTTTCTATTACAATTATCAAGCTTTCTTGTTAAACAAATCATCAACAATGGAAGAAATTAGCTGGTATGAATTTACTTGTACATAGTGCCAGGGGCAGAAGACGTTTGCCCACTACAAAATCGCTTTGGAATTCACGTTGAATACAGATTTAAACTTGTATCAAAATTTGACTTCCAGCGAGTTTCGCTACCACTTGTGGTATTATCAGAGATGCTGTTTTTTTATCATATTTTTCTTGGCCTTAAAAAGAATGACCGACCCAAACTGAAATGTAGATGTTAAGCTTTACAGAAACACGAATCAGTTAGCCGATTAGATCGAAAAAAAAGAATGTTCAAGCTTTTGTTTACGAGCGAGACTAAAACGCAAGGACTAAAGTAAAGTTAGTTTTAATGGATTACAGAGGATCTGGGAAGTAGCAAATACTGATTAATAATTTCCATGTCAATATTTTATCACGATACAATTCATCTACACGTTTCGTGTTTAAAGGATTACATCAACATCATACAAGATGTCTTCATACGCCATTGTTAGTGTTTCATTTTCTGATAAAATTGTTTTCATTTTGGAATCGAAAAAGCAGCCAAAACAATAAAAAGAACTTTGTGTAGCTCCCGATAGCTGAACTAAACAAAAAAGGTTTCTAAAGATAGCTTCGTTCAGTGGCTAATTCGATGGTAACATTTCCGAATGATAACACAGGGAATTTCAATAATTAGCAGACAAATAAAGTTCAAGATTTTTCCATAAGTACTTAACCAAGGATGTTTTTATGGGTTGGTGTGCAGGAACCATCAGAGCGTTTGTTTATGAAAGCAAAGCATAACTTTTAAAGGAAAAAACTTGCAGATTAGGACCAGAAAAACTAAGTAAAAAAAAGATTGCAATATAACATGGTTTAGGGCGCGAAAAGTGTAGAAAACGAAAAGTCAGTGAAAGGCGTGTGAAGGCTTGCTGAACATTGAATCACATTACGTTTTTTTTCTCGATTAAATCACGCAGCTCTTGCAGAAAACGACTTGAACGAAAGCAAATAAAATAAGGTAGATTTTCTATAGCTATGTTACAGTTTTGGAGAATACTTCTCAAATGGAAACGACCGAAAACGGCTTCAAATCCCCAATATCACAATACTCATGCAAAGTTGATTACAACTGTTTTTTCCGTGCTCGAGGCTAATAAATGAATAGTGCAATAAAAGACATGTCCCCGACGACCAATATAGCTGGACCATTACCGACTATAAACGTTTCTTTGTCTTTTCGAATCTTTTGATCGATTTGTCGTGCGCCTTTTAGTCACGACACACTAAATAAAGATGGGCCAAAAAATTGTTGAATCAACAGAGCCTCTATGATTTTTTACTAAAAGAAAAATATTTCCACGCAAGGAAACAAGAAAGAAAAGAGAAAAAAAACCTCCCATTTTTCGTAGGCCTGCGATCAAAATATTGTTTGAAGAAAATCAAAAAACTTTAGTTCAAGATAAAATTGCAGATTATGGCTTCAAGAAAATTATCTGTTTATTCTGTTTTTAGAGGTTTAGTATCGATGACATAATGATTTCTTATGAGTCATGCTTTCAGGATTTTTTCTATCTAATGAATTGTCACTTACTAAAGGTGTAAAGGGGTTTCCCCTGGACAAATACATGACCTAAATAAAACATGCCTGAAGCCTGAATCACATCCAAAGTTGAAACAAATTTCTTTTAAAATCCGCCCTGAGGGGTCTAGAAGAGTGACTTAGCGAACAATGGCGCATTGTTTCTAGATGGGGTGACTGAGTGGCTAAATTTAAACCAAAACAAACCGTTGTTGCACTTCACTATCGGGAGCTCTAAGTCCATTCTTCGCAACCGCATCAGCAATAATATTGCATCAGAATAACCAGCTAACTTCTTGTTAAATCTCACACTACATTGTAGCGGCTTGTTCTTATTCCAAAAACAAATAGAAACAACTAACGATGCAAGCACAAACACTTTAAAAACTAAACACACATCTGGTTTCGTATGTTTATTATGAAATATTATTTCTGTTGAATCTTTAAGATTTTTTGGCATTTTTTTCTACAATAATAAGTGTTCAACTTCGAAAGCAAGAACGAGAGAATTACAAATAAAACAGTGTTTCTCAAAATAATATACTTATATTTTACAATGTACAAATATGAGCAAAATATCACAATAGCAAATAGATTGTCTTCCTTATATACAACGTTTTGTCTGTACACTTTTTTGGCAACATATTTACAATTCTGCTTATGTACAAATGCAATTCTTACATCGTTAAAATATCATAAATGGCTTTGTTGTTGACTTGGACTTTGCTCGTTAATGACAACTAAATAAAAAACAATTAAATTATTGATCTCGTAGTGCTCTTTGTAAAATAATTTCTAGGGGAGAATGACCCCTGCAGAATTTCTGTGTGTTCTAGAAGCGTTGGCTCACTTTTTTAATGTCATGTTGCGAAAAAACAATAAAGTAAAGCTATAAGTGAGTCTCTGCTCGCTTCAAGAGACTATAATATAATAACGAACTCTGTTTAATTGTTAAAGATGTCAAAGCGAAACCCTAAATTGGTCCAAATTTGCATCATAATAATGAATTAAAGTCGAGGTATTAAAAGTTCAAAGATCTTGGTGTGTCACGCATCGAGGAAGGGATCTTGACATTCAGCGTGTTTAGAAGTGAAACAAGAAGGATTATGCCGAAGCGTAATCATTAATGTTGCTCAGTATGTTCCTCTTCTACCGGAAATAAAGAAATCGCGAATTATTTTTTTCCATTTTATGGCACGTGTCACAGTGTTTGCTGTCTTCTCCTTGGTCTAGAGTAATGGTAATAGAATCTTCGGCGGAAATGCGATTCCCCACAGGTTCAATCCACAACTGGGCTCAGTGGTATCCGACTAGTTGGCTGTAGTCCGAGATCTTCAGCGTCTACGTTATGTATCCCCTGTGAATCACATTTACAGCTTGCCAAACGTTGATTCCTCATCAATATTCCTGTACATAATCTATCTACATGTCACTCTCCTGACGAGAGAAAAGTGTTCCTTCCCTGAGGGAAATTCTCCAGTAGCGAACGTTTTCTCGAATGAAAACAGATAAAAATCTCTCATTTTGGATAAGAGCTCAGCCGTAGTGATTCTAGGGTTCTTTTCATGTATTGCGTAGTTCATATAAAGGCCAACTTATGCGATGAAGACTAACCCCTTATGTCACGGTCGCGTTGATGGATGTCTCGGCGTTATTATCTCCCATGCGTAGCCCATAAATAATTTCTAATGGCGCCAAAGCAGTAATTCTCTGAAAAAAAACAGGCCACTGTTCCTTAACAATACCTAAAACACAAAACAAAACACAGAATCAGCCCCAAAATTCAATCAATAACATAACCCTAATGAATAATACATGAATACGTAGATAGAAATTCCGAAAGCGAAAATGTTTTTCTTCGACTCGAGTTCACGACGGGCAATCAATTTTTTTTCTGACAGGTTTTTTTTCGCGACCTGTAACTGTCCAAGTGGCGCTTGAATGTCGATTAAAATAGAGCAATGAGACGACGAGTAATCAAAAACTTACCTTTTTAAATATCAGTTCTAAGTGTTCATCCATCTCCACACTATACCACTAACTGCTACGGCTCCGACGGCAATGATCGTTGCTCGCACAAAGTCCTGCATAATTTCTCCCTCAACAAAGTGAACACCTCTCTCAGCTTCGATTTCATCACCAATTCTCTTTAATTTGGCAGCCACTTCGATTATCGCTCTTCTCGACACGCTCATGTTCGTCTCCTGTGCTATGGATACAGTTAAGAGTAGTTCTGTTCGAAATGAACTCATAGCGAATTTTCTCGTGGCACGCGCATCGATGGTTGTGCTTTTCTGTTTATGTTATGAAATTGGTGTTTCTAAACCATTAAGGAGTCCCAGGCCACGCGACACACGCGCGCCTTAACGCATGCCCCTTCTAATCACTCGCATTTGATTGGTTAAGCCAGAAAGCCATCCATTCACTGATTGGCTAATATTTACCCCTGGACAGTCGCCAATCTTGATCTTGGGTTTATAAATAAAGGCTTAATAGCCGTGAAGGTAAAAGATCATTATTTTTAGAATTGTTATGTAATTTGCATGGGTAAATTAAGCTTAAAAATTAACCCGATCAAATTAGTGCAGGGGAAAGCAATTTTGATTCGCGCCGAGGCAAATGCATCCAATACAATCCCCTTCAAATTCTGCTGCGTCAGGACTTTTTTGTTACCATGCCAATATTCTTTGTTTCGTGATATTTGATAATTGTTGGGGGGTTTACGATCGAAACAGTTCATTACCATTTTGATACAAAAGGGGACTTTTTATTCGACCTTGAAGATAATTGGCTGAAAGATTAGGGCGAAAACAAAAGCGCTGATTGCACAAACACGCGAGGTACACATGATAAACTGCAATGACGAACTAGAATTACTTATTAACATCAATCAAGTGGGCACAAAGCCAGTATTTTAAACATTCAAAAGTCATGTAGTTACTGTATTGAAACTATTAGCTCTGCTGAAAAGAGCAACGTAGGTGTAGACTGTAATAAAAGAAATAGCCTGGGTTTCGTGTGACATATCGCTTAAGCGTTTACGTTTATCACTGACGATCATTTTATGAAATTTCCGATTCCTGACGTACAGTGAGCGAGAACAATACCTTCGATTTTCGCTCAAAAATGTCACTCAAAAAGTAATACATTGGAACCATTCAGTTTAGGCTTGTTCAATGAGAAAATTGAATTATCGAACCTTAAAAAGGCAAGAATAATCGACTGAATCGTAAGATACAAATCCTATAGAAAATGAAAATTGACATTCGGCGAGCAGCACAAGCGAGTGTTATTTTCTTGAATGTCAAGGTTAAAGACAGATGAACTTAGAATCCTGTTGCTAAGGCAACACACTAACTTGTAAGGCATACAATAATGGCAGGAATCCAACAAACAACTCAATAGAGCCTTACGTGTATTGCTGTTATAGGAGAGAGAAAAAAAAAATGAAACAAAAAGCTTAAACAAAAACGAAATGTTAGGTGATTTACGTTTACCTGTGGTCATGGGATTTGGGGGTCACATGCACCATGAGCAAAATAAATTCATAAATTCATTATTCACATTTAAAACTTACTTCCATTCTTTTAAATCAATGTAGGAAAATTTTCACAAGATTAATTTTGGTTACAATTACATTATGAGAATGAATTTTGTCATTTATACGAGTATAAAGCCACAGTTCTAAATGGTTCATTGATCGTCGGCAAACAGAGATTGTGGACAACCGTACAGGGCAATCGAGTGTATCTCCCATTGTCAAATATTGATTCTGCTTTCTTTAATTGAAAGTGAAGTTTTGGTAGACTCAGATTAGACGGCGCTATGTCTGGTTGTTTCAATAGTTTTTTTACTACATTTAGATAGGGTTTGAGTATACTTCCTTGTTTACGAAGGTATGATCTTTCATTATTTGTGTAAATACTTTAGTAAAGAAATGTGGGGAGGTTAAAAAAATAATTGGAATAAAATTGAACCAGCGCTTGTAGGAAAACACGAAAATAAAAAAACCCGGCAAAGAGAATACAAACACAAACATACGATTTCAACAACTACTTTGACAAGATAGAAAGACCTAAACAATCCGCAAGAAATGGAATGGAATAGGCAACATAGGAGAAAATCTCGCGAATAAAACATTGATTTCAGTGCAATTGTCTGGTCTTCAGACTAAGCACTCGAAATATCTCCAAGACAGCTGGTTATCTCATCAAATAACGTTTTCCGAAACACTGTTATCATCGATTTTACCAACAGTGTTTTTGGACGAGATGAAATACTGATTAAATAATCTTTGGCGAAGTTTATAAATACATCAGTTCTGTCTATTGCAATGATGGAATACGTTGGCGGTTTTTTGAGTTATATTTCTTTACTCGTCTGTCTTTATTTTCTTATTTTGGTTTCAATAGGTGATGCTTTTGTTTGATAAGATATTAGAAAGTTAGCGCTTTTGTTACACCGAAATCGTTCACCCCCCACAAAGAATAGGGTGGCTAACCTCGGACTGAAAGAGCGTCCCATATACCGAGACTTGTTCACATCACCTCTTGTTATGTCTTACGCGTGTGCTCACTGTTTTGGATATATTTTTAGGTGTAGAACATTTGGTTTTCAATAAGTCAAAGACACTTAAATTGAGGCCACTTGTCCGGCGTCAAAGAAGGTCATGACCGCTTTTCAGCTCAAAGAAAACGGCTCTTAAAGGATAAAGCTTTCTTTGTTCATAGGTTTGTTAGTTGGTTTGAACGCTAGTAACCCCATCAGATAAACACCTGAACAATGAACATTAACTTGAGTTTCAAGGGTGAAATTTGAGAAGAAAATCAGCAAAGACACATGGAAACTACTGAGTCAGCGAAAACGATCAGTCAATGCTGCTTACGCCATTCTTACCCCGAACAATTGATGTTTCCGGCTTCATTTCTGGTCAATAGATTAAAACTGACAAAATGAAGAGGGGCTTGACGATGAGGGATCCGTTAAAAAGGAAGCAAACGCATATCCAGCTGATGTGGATCGGAAATACGGCCTTAGACTCTCCGTAAATGATACCTGACGAACAAACTGGCGTCTAAATTTTTCATCTTCTCAGTGAAAAATAAACGTAAAAATCAAAAGAAATTATTAACTGCAGGTTATAAGCTTGCATTGAAACAAAAACAGAGGGATAAGTTTGACTTTAACCAATAATATCATCAGGGCAACAAGCCAAAAAAACTGGTGAAAACAACGAACAGGAAACGACTGTATTCTAGAATCAATATTCTAAAGTATACGTGGAACACTTTGTTAGTATAATAGCACAATCGCTTTTAGATATCGGATTTTATTCTGTCAAATTCCCGCCAAATTTTCGCCTTTTGGAGATTAAGTTACTTGGATAAGCCTTCCAGGTGCCTGTCTGGACTGATTTAGTGCATAGCTTCTTTGATCATAAATCCAATTCGTTTTATAATTATTTTAAAATAAAGTATGAGACAAGAGGATCCCTTTATTTGACTGAGATTTAGTACACAGAGGGCACTTGTATCACTTCAAGTGAATTGTAACTCTACATTTACTCTAAAGATATGAACAGATTTTGAGTTTCCAGACAAAGTTGCGCATTTTACGTGTGTTTATTAAAATTACTCATTTCCGGCTGCGAGAAACTAGAGCTTATAGATAATTTAGATCAGGAAACTGCGTCGGTAGGTTTGAGAAAAGAAACACAGATAAACTTGAACTTCATAGCGAAAGTAATGACGTCATCGGAAATCAGATGAAAAAGAGCGGGAAAAAGAGACGCAGCCGCGGCAAAAACACGTCGGAGAACAAAAGGGGAAAAATGGACAGACTTCAAAAAGAGAGATTTCAAGTCTTATGTCTTATGGTTCATAGTCTTATCAATAGTTAATATACAAAATACACCCGAGTAAGCGGTCAAGAAACATCTTGAAAAACGGTTCCTGAAGCTATTTTCTAATTTCTAATTTTCTATTTTCTAATTTTCCCCCCAAATTGCTTTTAATAATTTTCTGTCAGTAGTGAATAAAGACATGACAAATTGCTAGGACGGCAAAAAACGCTAATCTACTACGTTTTATTACGCGACAATATAACACCACAACACACTGCTAGGGTTGAGCAAATATTGAACTCTACAGGGGATTTTGATTCCGATACAATCTAATCACTGACCTACAACTAACTGACTGGTATTGCAGACCAGCGGGACTTTATTTTTCAATGACAAACGATATCAGTAGAAGAGGAAACGATCCCCTACAGACTCCTTACACACTCCCATTCAAATTTATTCAAAATAGTGTATTGCGTTAGGGACAGGTTCGGACACGTTCTATTATACGTGGGCCATTGCGTGCAACTCACATAATCACAAATCTGTTACTTTGAATGCGGTTTCCCTTCACGTCTACGCCGAATATCGATAAAAATATCTCAACTAATCCTCCACTTTGACAGTGTTTATTACTCCAATGAACTCAAAACTCTTTCTTGCTCGCAATCTTATCCAAGTTCAAAAGCTCAATAGACCGTAAAGAGGGCCTTTATAATATAATGTACACTTGTAGAAAATAATGGTTTCAAATTCATTTTTGCGTGAAAAACTTAAACAATTTTTGTTATCAACTGTATTACTTTTTTACTTCAAGTCTAAAGCGTCTCAGAAGACGTCTTGTACGTGTTTGTAAGAGTTCAAAACGATTGTGTGTGTTTATGTATGTATCTCAGACAAGTTTATATAAGGCTAATTAGGGATTAAGTAATCGAAAAGCCGGTCGCGTGGATAAAAGCCGTCAAAATAACACTAGACTTCACTGTTCGGTAAATAAAAACGATGGCTTCTACTATGAGGGAGCCAGGTGTAGTACAAGATAAGTTGTTCTTGCCCGGGCCTGTTTTCAGTGGGAAAGATCCCTCTTTCAAAATCAAAAGAGAGAGACAATTTGAATTGTTGTAGAAAACAAAGCGCAGTTTTGTCACCCTACCCTCCTAGGGAAAGATTTGCGACTTGGTCATTGAAAACTGAAATAAGAGAGTAGAGAAAAAGTTATATTAGGGATAAAGAAAATCTTTTGAATTTAACATCCACTGACAGTAGGTATCGCTCAAATTTGAGTCGAAATCTGAGAAAAAATGAAAATAAACTAGAGCTATCGCAAAATTACCGCAAATGCTCTTTAACCAATACGGTTACCCCCAACTTTTTGTCTCGGTTTCTGACTTGCCTAACGATGTTCTTTTAAATGACAGGATTTCTAAGAAAATTCATTGATTAAATCCAAGTGTAAAGATAAAAAGCACGATAGACGCAGCATCTAGAACTACAATGACAAAACCGAGCGGTGTGCTTTACAAGAATGGCAGAATGGACTGAAATAGTAGCATGATAACTAAAAATCATTTGAAAAGGTACAGTGATAGATTAAATTTCACGAAGGTAAGAATTTCGCATTGCGCATGCTATAATAAAGAAGACTTCAAAAAGAACTCAAAGATGGCGGAAAAATCTAAAGTAAAACAAAATAAATCCAAGTTCTACAGTACAAAAAAATGTACTCTTTTTACTTTCACAATCTATCACTCTTCTATATTTCATTTTGTTTGTTTGTTTTTTTAACACAATGTTTTTACAAAAGGGATTAAGAATTGAAAGCAGAGCTTTATCAATATTGAAAAGATGTTTGAAACTGAACGAAAACACGAACACTGATTAAACTCTTATCAGAGCTTATATATTTTTAGTATAAACGTTGGAAGAAGTTCTGATAAGCGAAGGTCAACATGCAAGGCCAAAAGTACGAATTTTGTCGAGTTGAAACCACAACCAGACTAAAAGATAATATCGAGCCAGTCATTAGGACAGTCTAAACAGTGCATTGATTGTACTGTTCATGTGATGTCCGTAGAACTTTGTGGGAGATGAGATTTTGAGAGTGACTGTCATTGTTAGGAAACTTCAATGCCAGATTAACCTGCCGTAAGTAAGATTAATTGTGTTTCACCTCGACCAGTTCCTTTTATCAACAGTATTCTCCGTTACTAGGAAATGCAGCAAACAAACAAATACAGAAGAAAAAGGTTATATATCGTAAATTCTCGTAAATATGAAACACAGTATGCTGTGGAATATTCGAATAAAAACTCGTGTAGTAAAAAAACGTTAGATACTTTTTCCTTGCCTCAAATGCACCCTTTCGTCGACCGATTTTACCCAAATTTAATAACTTATCCTCCCAGACGGAGAGAGAAGTTTTACAATCATATGATATTTTATATTTTGAAGATAATTGTTATATAATCATAGTATTTTCTCGGTTGAACTGATTGACAAGAGTTCGCGTGCGAGATGATTAATCAGCTCATGGTCGCGTGTACATCCAGTCGTGATCTGCTGTCGTTTCGGAATCAAATTCAATTTTAATTTCGTGACACATTTAAAAAAGCTTAACTCTGCATGAGGTATCTCTAATGCTCTAAAATCCGTCTAGTGTGAACATCGAGGAGATAGTCAAAGTCCAAAAAAATGACTAATTGTGAGCTTGTTTACCGAAGCAAATAGGCTTTTATCAAACCAAATCGAAAAAAAAAAATGTTACGGAATTTCAGTTTTAAAAATTTCTTTTCTAAGAATAATTTCTAATTTGTCAATCTTTTGCAATAATGAATTTAGAAAAACTTATTCAATGCCTTGGATATGGCATTTAGTTTTTTAAACTATTGTTTTGCGAAGTCAAATCGGATTGTCATTTTCTAACGCTAATAATGATTGATATATCATTAATCATGACGATATCTAAGAAGGAAGTATTGTTTAATATAAGAGGACTATTGACAGTCCTATAGTCAAAGTTTAAGAAACTTTCATCATGAATGTGTAAAAACAAAAGAAATCCGCAGAAAGATTATAATTAAAAAATACGTATCATTTCTTGAAGCCTCTGCTAGTAGGTAAACGTATCATAAAGCGAGCAAATATTTTTAGAAATTTTCAAAAACACTATGAATCATATCTTAACCAGCTGAGGTAATTTCTACAAATAGAAAAATGTAAGTAAATAAACGCTAATTTGAATTCATGCTGGTAAATCTGGCCCATAACTAGTGGGATCAAACTGTTTCCTGGTGTGAGCGTCGCTTTTAAAAAAAAATGCCTACAGATCGAAATTATTTTTAGCAAAATTTAATGTTGATCTTAAAATACACAGCAAACGTGGATAATTTAAAAATAGATCTGACTAATGTAAACACGAGAAAATTTTCGCAAATGTAGAAAAAAATTAAGGCAGAAAATGTTCACTGAAAGGTAGAAAAAGTTTTCCAGAAAAGTTTTTCAAATGTTGAATAATTTTCGTGAGAAAAGTTTCGCAAACGAAGCAACAATTTTGCCAGAAAATATTCGCAAATGTAGGAAACTTTACTTACTTATAATTTTACTAGATTTTTTTTAGTTTTTACTAGCTAAAGTACAAGTTAGTAAAAATAAAAAGAGTGATGTAATGTGCTAAAATATAATTATACAATATTATTGCGTAGTCGTAGTATTTTCCCGTTTCATATCACATGGTATTCCATTGACTATTATTTTTTTCTTTGTAATCGTTGAGTCTCATATTATAAAAATGTGACTATAGCTCAGAAAAAATCTTATTCCTATGGCTAAAAGTAAATAAAAACATTTGAAATGGAAAAAATCGGAAAAAAAGTTTAGGGAACGTAAAAATTCGAAATAAAAATCTGACTCAAAGATTGAAATGGTTGAACAACTATCCAACATAATTTATTGATTTATATTATTAATAGCATTAAATTACATTAATAGCTACATCAAGATAACCACTTACTTTATCCTTCTTCTTTTAGTGCTTGAAGGACATGTGTTGGTATTTTGGCTTTCTTTCGTTTTCGGATACGCTTTTTCTGAAAAGAAATTAGAAACTGGTAAATTCTGACAGTCTGGAAGTAAGCTGTGCCCTGACTTTAGTCAGCCCAGAGGTTGTTTCAGGGCTCCACACAATTTAAATGTATTTTGGTGTAATTTATTTGGTAAAACACCTCAGTAAAACTAGCTGAAATTATTTCAAATTCAGCATCAGCAAACAATGATTTATTTAACTAAATAAGGTTTATAACAGGCAAGATTCTAAAATCACTTAGAAAATGAAAGACCAAGTGCCACATAACGCAAGGTCAACTGAGAGAAACAGAAGTGCAGGGGTAAAAATGATTTCTTCAAGAAGTAAGACCACAGGGACAGTATACCAGAGGCGGATCCAGGGGGTGGATTGGGTGGCTAGCTACCCCCTTCTTTGCCGGGTTTAATACAGGAAAAATAAAATGATTGCATGTAGTTAGTTAATCCAGTAAAAAAAAGGAAAAATACATCTGAATGTGTCCTCATGTATATCTAATGTTGTAAGTTTTGTACTTTTATCTGTTTGAAATGCCCTTATATTACTGGTATATAGCAGATTTCGTATGACTGTGAAACGTACCGCTCAGTGCCGTGTCAGTGTCACTGCCGTGATTTCTATAAATATATTCAAAATTTCCGCCATAACACTGCCGTGCCACGACCGTGCCGTAATAGGTATAATTACTGCATTCCCTTGGATTGAGTTTTATTTCGCCTGGACATTCTGCTATATTTTTTTTCAAAAGCCTTATAATTAATAAGTAACATAAGTAACTGTCAATTCAAAAAAAGGCAAGCTAAGTCTTAATTTATTTATCTCTGGACCTAAATGATTGTTCTAATCTGCTTATTTCGAACATCACAGGTGTTTATTTGGGATTGCAGTTAAGTGCCAATCCATATTTGTATCCTTTTTGGTTCCTTTACCTTTTTTAAAAAGGTGAACATCAGTGGAACCTCTATATTACAGACATTCAAGGGCTGGGGGAAAGTCTTTAATATACTAGAGGTGTCTGAGATATCGAGTTGTTTTTACAAATAATAAATGTATGATATGAATAGTTTTTGCATTGCCTGGACCTAAAGAATTGTCTGCAACCCTAGAGCTATCCTTTCCCTGTCTAGAGTTAGCCATCCTCCCTTGTAAAATCCTGGATCTGCACCTGTATACTTACAGTACCTTTAAAATTTGTACTGTCATTTCATTGGCAAAGCCTTGAAAATATGTGTGTGTGTGTGCATGTTTTCTTTGGAGGGGGAGGACAGGTTAGATTTGAAAATAGAGTTTAGAATTGTAATACTACCAAAATCAGTCGTGTCTTTTTCAAAATGGTGCAACAAGTTTTACAAGGTAGATAGTTAGGAATGTTGTTGGAAACACAAGAAATGTAGCTCAGCATTTGAGTTGGTTTGTTCACTGCAACCGTCCTAGGTATTACTATGACACTGATGTTAATATAAAAATGTATTTTATGGAGACGAGATGAGTTGAGATGAGAGATGAGAGGTGTCAAAATTGCTTAATTTCCTTGAACAAATATCTGTCCTTTCTTCGAAAATCCAAGCATTTTTAGGGAGTACCCAAAGTTACACATTCATGCACTGGGCTACATTCCTTTGTGTTTTGCACAATGTTCCTAACTGTTACATCTTCAGACCTGTTGCACGATGCCATTCAAATGTCTGTTTGGTTTTGAAAAAGACGCTCTACTTATTTCAGTAGTGGTTTATGCACAAGGCTTAAAGTTGTGTGATGATGTGATATTACAGGTAAGGTCAATGTTATGGATTAAGTTGGTGGTCCCCCTCCCTTTCAGTTCTGTTGGAATGCTTGATAGTTGGTGTACATAGTAACTTTGGAGATATTCAAGGACAAAATCCAGGATTTCACTTCCCAAGGTGGTGGGACTGCATAACCTCACCACTTCCAATAAACTCGGGTCCCATAAGATGGCAATGTTTTGTGGAAGCCCTTCCCTCTTTATCTTGAACTTTTATACAGAATTCATTACCCACCTTTTCAGTTTGTGTAATAGTTTTATCATCTGTTTTTTTCCTCTTTAAGACGGACAAAGGATTTGGGCCGCCTGGCTTTTTGCGCTTTCTTCTCACTTTCTCTTCACTTTCTGTTTCCCCTTTTAATTTTTCTATAGCTTTCTTTTCTAGGGAAGTTGGATTGACTTTGGAATCCTGAATCTGAATAGGTATTGAATATTATCATCAAGAGCTACAGATAATACACACTTTGCAATGCATTTCCCATAACTTTTGACAGTAGATTCTGAAGCTCATTTGATTTTGGGAGTTGCGAAGTTCAAGTCATACTTTGGAAGTTCAAAAGGAACTTCATTGGTGAACTTTGAACTTACTTCCCATGGAAATTTAGTAATTCAATACCTATTTTTTCTCCTTGAATTCATCTTTTTTCTCCTTGAAGCCAACCTTTTTAGGCAAAACACTGCCCTGCTTAATGAGGCAACTCATTGCTTGCTAAACAATGAAGTTAATTCTATTGAACTACAATATTTACATGGGAAGTAAGTTTAACAACAGAGTTCATGATGAACTTTAAAAAGTACAGTATAACTTGACTTTCCAAATGAACTTTGGAATCAGTCAAAAGTTATGTGAAACACTGTAAGTTTGGACAACTAGTACAAGCATGAAATACAATGGGTACTGTGTGTGACGCAAGCATGACCATATTGTAGTAATTAAATAAACCAGCTATGATCCTTTCTTTCCCAGTGCTCAACATTCTATTTCTAGACTATCCCTTGTCCCCTTACACATTTTCTGAGATAGGAACAATGAGCATTGTGGTCTAGCTCGGGTACAATCATCTTTAATATTCAATCCATGCTATAAATGGTGTTGTTTATACCCAAAATATACTTATCAATGCATCATGTCAGAAAAGGCTTATGGGATACTATTCTTCCTGGCTACATACCTGTTGTGCTGTATCGTATGATAGTGGTGTAGGTTTTTCTAATACCATGCAGTTGTGATTTAAATACAATAATGGGACACCTAAAGAATACAAATATGTGTGAGACCAAGTGTAATTGAAAACACGAAAGTCAAGTTACAA
Organism: Anemonia viridis; assembly: GCA_900234385.1. NCBI lineage: Eukaryota > Metazoa > Cnidaria > Anthozoa > Actiniaria > Actiniidae > Anemonia > Anemonia viridis. Next base: position 2,585 of record OCZR010110788.1, on the reverse strand, counting down.
GAAAGCAGGCTTATATAGGCTGAACTTTTTAGGCTGAATCTAGTATAAATAATAAAAAATAATGACATTTAATAGAGTGGCACTTTTTCCATTGAATTCCGATTGGAATTCAGAAGTTAACACTTTCCTAGCCTGCGTGCATCCGAACGTTTACTTGTAAAGTCCGTCTGCGTAACAGCGCAGGAAATCTTGTTCTGGTACCCCCAACAGCATACCTGGATTTGGGTATGCGTGCTGATTGGCTCTTTCTTACGTATATGCTGATTGGCTTAAATTGCTCTTAAACATCAAAGCCTTTTTTTTTGATCGTAGTTAATTATGTTTTTATTTCACGTATGTATGTATGATCTAAAATTGTATTTTATGTTTACCCGAAATATCAAGCCACCATGAACATTATCTCTAGAAGGATGTCAAAGTTTTAAAGTAAAATGTGAACATTTTCAAGAGAAATGAAGCCTTTCCCCCATCAAAGGGACAATTCTTGACTTTTTGTGTTATTTTGTGAAGGGCAAAGGTCAGTACTAAGACCCCTACATCACTTCCGGTTACGATTTTACAAGCATCAGGTAACAATTACATCCGATTCTTTATCCAATGGGAGTTCGTGTAAGAACGAGTATCAGTAATAGCCAATCAGAATCTGTTATACATAATTGTAAAAATTCACAGGGGGTCCAGAACAAGCTTTCTGTTGCTGCTGCGCAGACGGACTTTACGAGAGAAAATTCTGGATGCAACGCAGGCTAGGCTTTCCTGGAGGGACAAAAAACAGTGAATCCTAAAAAGTGTATTTATAATAAACAAAATACTGCTCAAATAAACTCAATTTTCTAACCTGGTATAGATTCTAAATGTGTTTGAAGTCCTCTGTCCTGTGTTGCAACAAAATATCTATTGGCATTTGTAGGTCCTGTTAAAAACAAGAGTTGTGCAATATTTTTACTTGGTAATCCTATGTCTTTAATAACTTCTCTTCCCCTTGTTATGACAGATGAATCCCCATAACGTATGCTGACACAAGCTGTGAAGCTGTGATTTTCAATATTCTGCATACTCTGTAATTGCTAGATGCTTGTTGGAAATTGTTTTTTTACTGCAGCCAGTCAAACATTATAAAAGGTACACTGATTTGAGTGACCATAGCACACCAGTTTCACAACAAGCAGTCTAAAAGTCTGAGTTTGCAGAATATTGCACCAAATGTTCTAATACAGCTGTACTTGAGTTTAATTTATTGTTACCTATAATGCTCTTGATGCATTCTGCTGCAGGAACAGGACTTTTCTTGTGTCCACATAACCTGACTTGAAATCTACTGGCAATGGATACAGCACCATTAAGTGATGGACCAAGAGCTTTACCCTCTTCTATGATACAGTTTGTTGTTACTATAGTGATATTTACAGTTAAGGAAGCTAGTGACCACATTTTAACAATGGTTTTAACTTGTGGTATAAACATTGATAAGCATAATGACATATGGAAGTGTAGACAGTCTAGTTGCGCCTTTACAGCCGAAGTACAGTCCACAATCCAAAGATTGCAAAGTATATTCATTTGGGAATCTTTTGCAAACTTAATTTATTCAATTTCCATTATTAGAAGTGACATGCCCACTCCATACAGCACAGATCGGTATTTGCACACTACTTGGCTTATGGAGTTTCTTGGTATGGATAAAGGAGAAGCATCTTTTTAATTTGGCATTTCAAAGCAAAAAAGAGTGATACATGGCAGTTTTCAACCTTACAGCAGACATTTTTGTCTTTGAAGGTTGGAAAGCCTTATGGCTACCGGTATATGGAATTTGAGACATCCGTCCACATGCAACAAAAGTATGCTGTGAATGAATAAAGGCGTAAAAATCCTATGATCCTTTGCAGTGTTGACTTTGGTTTGGTGGTGACAACAATATATTTATTTCTGGCGTATTTGGGTAAAACAAAACAATCAGCCAACCTTATACTTCTTTTCACATTAATTTGTGCAGTCTACATTTTTTGGCTGTATTATGGGCAAATCAAAATTCATGCCGTAACTGTATCGTAAATGACTCTATATCATGCTATGCATCAAGTCACTTGTGCATGTTTTCAAAACAACATGTGACTGTGAAAAGTCACTGCATACGGCACGGTTATGTCACGGCGCAGACACAGCACCGAGTGTTGAATGTTTTCATACACAGCATGGCACTGACACAGTCATGGCAAGGTGCATTCTGTAGGATGATTTTTCATAGTCATACAAAATCTGCTCTTATGGTTCTTTGTCCTTGCAAGACCCATCTACTGTAAGCCTTAAGCTGCCCAAATCTTATTTGACAAAGGATACCCAACTGTACTTTAGCATCAAAATATTTTGGTATTTGCTCCTTTAGGAGTACTTTCCCGAGAATAGCTGCTTGACAAAATGTTAAATCAACTGAAAAGACAAACAAAAATAAAAAAATCGATCATTTCTAATGTTGCTTCAAAAAAATTTTCATAAGAGAAACAGGAAGCGACAAACACGCTCCGACATGACAAAGCAACACCCAATCTCGTACCCCGAGCCTTCGTTTCTCTTGGTCAGCACCGAGA
>OCZR010110658.1:26121-37620 GCA_900234385.1 Anemonia viridis | reverse complement strand
TTATGTTTAAGAAGACAAGCCGGAATGGGATCAAGATCACAGGATTTTGACATTAATTTAGTTGCAATCCATGCAACAGGCAACATTCAACAAGCAACCCACACCATGCAACATGCAACACACACCATGCAGCATGCAACAAGCAACATGCAACACACACCATGCAACATGCAACACACACCATGCAACATGCAACACACACCATGCAACATGCAACACACACCATGCAACATGCAACACACACCATGCAGCATGCAACATGCAATAAGCAATATGAAAAATGCAACAGGCAACAAGCAACATGCAACATTCCACTGTAGTTACCTTGTTGAGTCTTTCCAGCTCCAGGACCACACATGCATATCTTCTTTGGAAGTCTTTATCAATTGGGTCTTGGTAGGATTTCTGTAGAGGGTAAATTAACTTAGAATACAAGTCATGATTGTTTTGTTCTTATTCAGGTCAACTAGTGCAAAATAATTAATCATTTAGCAGCCCATATACAAGTGAGTGGCCAGTCGTATCAGATGTACAACACAATTTAGGCTTGTGATTGTAGATCTGATACAAGACAGAGTCATGTGAATAGCAAATAAAGTAAAGATTTAGCTTTGGGCCTGAATTATGAGAGATTGGTGGCAAGACAGCTAGTTATTATTACCTCTAACAAAAGTTATTTATATTGATCAGTAATAAATCATGAAGTCATACCATTTTTTCGGCTTGTGTATTCATTTCCTTTAACTTCTCAATGCATTCTTTTTTAACAAGAAGAATTTTGGACAGACGTGTCTGAGATAAAATCAAACATTTTTTCAGCATTGTATTTCTTTGAAAACAAGCAATTAAAAATGTCCAGTCAAAAAGAGAATAACATTATAATATACCAGTATTCATAAGAAAACTTATTGTTTTATAACATATGAAGAGAAATAAAGACAAGGAAAAAAAGGAAAAGAAAATAATATTTAAGAGGGTTCAAATAATGGCCAGTCACACCCTGGTTAAGATGTCAAGCCAAATACGTGTATCTTTTCGACCAGTCACTAACCCATGGTAATTTTCATTAAATTGTCAATTTTCACTGTGAAAAGTTCTGCAAATACATGCATTTGATAGCTTCTGCTAGACAAAATTGACCTGTGTTAGCAAATGAAGTACCAGTCTGGTACTTTCAAATGTGACCAGATAACAAGTCTGTTCAAAAACATATTTGACCAATCAAGTACCAAAATTGACAGGACATTGACTGTTGACTGGGTCAGTTATTTGGAGTTATTTTTTGAAGAAATAGTTCCAATTTGTAGTTTTGATTTGTCAACCAATCTGACAGTAGGACCAAGGCAGTACTTTTAACAAGAGCCACACTTCCAATCAGCAATACAACTATACTGACAATGTACAATATCATGTGTATCTATCTTACCACAAGAATTAAGAATCGAATTGGGAAGCCACCAAGTGTTCCTCCTGTGGACAAATTAAACATCCTGATATTAGCAACAGATTGAGGTAGGTCATTCACATTTACTTTAAAACACTTTTGTTTTTCACCTTGTCCTTGCTGGTTCAAAGCTTCTTGCAGTTTCAACCTAAAACATAAAACAAACTAATACAAAATCTAGCAAGAAAATGTGAAATAGGAGAGCAATGAATTTGGGGTGGGGGTGATTGGAAAGACTCTACTAATCAATCAGTACAGGAGCATGAGTGGCAGGAGCACAGGTAATTGTGTAGAGGTTTCATCTCTTGTTTCTCTCCAATGTGAACCTGGTTCAGGTCCCACCAGGGTCAGTGAACATTGTATGGGAGTAGCTTCTGAACTTCTTAATAAACAATTTTGAAAGCTGACAGAAATTCCCTGACTCACTTGCTTTTTTGGTAAATTGACCAAAATCAAAAATTTTCTCTGATACTGTAATTGAAATCCTGATTTTGAAAAACTTTCAGAATTCACTAACTTTTCCCTGACTATGGGAACGGTGAATTACCTTGCCGGAGAGGCTCCTAAAAGAGGATCATTTACCTGGAGAAAAATAGTAATATTATATGAGAAACAAACAAACATGAATAAACGTGTAACAAGATCAATGACACATCAAACTTGTCCTTACCATGCTGGGACTCCCTTGTAGACTGAGACCACTGAAAAATAAGTGAAAAAAACAGTTCTTTAAATAGCAAAAATAAGAAATTTCCACACAAACAAATGAAAAATTTGTTGTATAACTCTTTCTAGAGATTTAACCTGTCATATGGGATAGACTAAAGGCCCTGTTACACCCTGTTGCAATACCCGTAAAACAGCTGGGTAAAAGTGAAGCAACTCTACATGGTGTCAACTGACCATGGTGGTAACCAACACACCATACTAGGTTATGGTTGATTGTCCGCCGACAGGGCATTTGGGGTGTGGATCTTGCATATTTCCAATGTAGCATTACGGGTTGCCAAGGCGAAGTATTGCATTGCAGTGAAAAGTAGAACTGTGTGTGCAACTCTATGCACAACACAAATTGTGAGACAGCCCCAGTCACACAGTGCAATTCTCCAGCAACTTGTCTCCCAACAGCATTCTAACTTAGACAATTCAGTCACCTTGAAAATTGCAAAGTATAACAGGGCCTTAATGAGAATACTTGAAGAGTATCAAATAATGTACCTGGGTGGAGTGTATGTAGGAGGGAAGACTGCTGTTCTTGGTCTTTCCTTAAGTAAGAATGATGACAGCGGCATTGTTTCTAATGTCTCTTCACTCTAAATGATGAACAAGCAAGACCAGTTAGTACTTTCTTCAGCATGTAGTAAATAGGGTGGTGATGTTGAGCACCTGATACGTCAAAGGCAATGTGTTGCAAATTATTGGGCACTTAAAGCAAGAATTATAGTAAGATATTGTACACATAATGAAAGCAATATTTAACAGGGATGTAAGGCTTACTAGTACTTCCGTGTCTGGTACAGAATGCGTTCCCAGTCCTGAAAAGGATATGTTAATATGTAATTTTGTTTAGTCAATTTTTCACAAAAGTTTGTATTAATTAAATATGGTAGTTAATTTTGGGTCATATAACAGTTCAAGGGTAATTTAACAGTGTATTATTAATAATGCGTCCAGTTGTTACACATAGTTAAATTTAGCCATGCTTTTGATTACCAGCCAAAAATTATTAATTAAAAAAAAATTACAAAAACGAAAATACTTGTCGTGTAGAACAATCCAGACACCATTGCCTAGCAACATTTTTTCCAGTATAATAAACGGTATTGTTACAGTATATAGTAAAACTAAGAATCTTGAAAGAGAATGATTATAAACAAACATGTCGCACAGCATGAGAATTTTACCTGGTCTGTCAAATGTGACACGGTAAGAACAGTTTTGAGTGTCAACTGCATCAATTTGTCCAGTAAATAGGCCATCTTGTGGAGATCTCAGCCGAGCTGGAAGAAAATAGTTAATCAATGGATTAAATAGATGGTAAATACAGTCGTTGCAACAACAAAAACATCTGCGATTACAAATGAAGGAACTTGAGATTTCAAGTGATATATGAACAAATGAACCTCAGAACATCTGACAGTGTTATTTTGTTCCTAGCAAAAAGACTCATGCTTCCAACTCACACAATAGTAAACCAATTATTGCTGTGGGTGCAGTTTTCCCAGTCAAATTTAAACTTGGTAAAATTATTGCAGCAGACAAATATTACAACAATTTTCACTGAAACAAATTTCACAATCTGAAGCATTTTTGTTTGAGCTTTTGGGACACAGCAGTGGTAAATGAGGGGAGTTGGAACCATGAGTTTACAAGAGGTGCATGTGGGTTAGTGGGAGAAGTCAACAAATCAGTACTGTAACAAGGTTTAACATTACCAGTGACTTTGGTTCCAATGACAAGTGGAAGTGGTACTTCTTCTGGAAGATCCTTGAACTTACTGAGCTCTGTAACCTACATGTAAGAGAATAATGTTTTTAATTAGTTAACAGCATACTGGTATGAATTAATTTTTGTAATTAGGAGAAATTTACATTAATTTTGTTAAAAATGTATAATCTCCCCCGTCATGTATTGAAGAAAACGAGCACGCAGAACATGAGAGAAGTGTTTGGAGAAGCACGATGCGAAGCGGAGTGCTTCTCAACACTCTAGAGTGTTTCTGCCAATCTCCAAGTGCTTTATAACTGAACACAGCACAGCAAGTGAGTTTTCTATTTCTTTTATAAAATACAACCACGGCACTGAAAAGATCCTGTCAACCGATGCAAACACGCGTGCTGTGTGCTCTCATATTGCACGCGTGCTTCATCAGTTTCATCAGAACACAAGATTTATATCAGTTATTTTATAAACCTTTTTCTGTTGTAGTAATCTAATCTTTTTGCGCTTTTCTTGAAGAGACTGTATCTCCTCTTGGAAGAATGCTGAGGAACATCTAAAAGGAAAATACAGTTGTAATATTTACTAGTTTTAAGAGTTCTATACACTGGATAACTCTTTTCAAGTGGATAACTACATGTAACTTTATCCAGGCTTCATACAACCAGCTTCTGTGCTTCCTTAAGTAAAATCATCCTAATAGCACTACTATTTTCTTATTCATGTTAAGTCAGTCATACCTTCTTGGCTTCCCCATTAGTCTCCTTATTTCTCTCCATTCTATTCTTGTCATATCCTTAACCTGTAGACATGAAGGAACACAATATTAAACAAATCAAAGATCACATAATGCTGACTTGGGCTTCCTCTCTGAGGTTTGACACAGCTAGCCCACCCAATTACTGACATACAAATATGGCATTATCAATAAAATCATACCTTGAGATTTGGAAAAGACTCTTTTAGACAAACACAGAAGTCATTGTCACCTTCAAAAAGAACCCTGGACAAAAAGAAATTATAACATATTTCACTTGTGTACATACAGGCCTACTGTACAAGATATAGTACATTGTAAGAGTTGACAAGCCCTCCCACCCACCCACCCATACCCCCACTCTGCAGGCTGTTCACTTTTCTGCTCTTCTGCATTATATGTTTCATTTTGATAGTACTTTGATTGTATGCAATGTTGAAATTCAGTACTGCTGGCATATCTGATACACTGTCAAATTATGCAAAAGAAACATTCTGCTGGTTGCCTAATGCTTCAAAGAAACAACAAAATCCATCTAATGTTTTCGTCACCTATGGACTATTGGAAGTTAAATTAAATTAAAGGAAATTAAATTAGAACAGTACTGAGCAATACCTGTCAATACTTGAATAAAACCATTCAAAGTAACACCATTTAGCAGCTTTTGGTAGCTTGAGGAGGTTTTGAAGCTTGGAAAATGCAAGCTGTGAGAATAATTAGTAACACATGAAAAACTATAACTAATTTAAAGTTTTCTCATTTTCTGTGCTTTACAGCATGTGCATGCTTGGCATCAGCAACTTTGCTCCATTCTCCAATAAAGCACACTTCTCAATAAAATAAGTGCATGTGTACTATCCATACCATATAATAATCACAAATAGGTGGGCTCTGACAGTGTTTACATGTACATCCAAAAAAACTTAGATTTCAAGCTATGATAAAAATGACCTCACAAATGAAGAACTCAAGAATTCAAGAACTTATCGTATTTACCAATATCTGAAAAGTTGAGGCCGATTGCTTCAATAGTCCTTGAGAAATAAATTTTCTAAAATTTTATAAGTACCAGTATTGACAACCAGATGGAAACATGTATACATTTACTGTAAATTTTCTTAAATTAAAATTGTTAATATCTTCTAAACTACCGGTATAAAAGCAATAGGCCTCAAATTTTCAGATATTGGACAGGTATATGTGATGAGTTCTTGTCATTTATGAAGTTAATTTTTTTATTGTAACTTGAAATTTTCGAACATTTAATATCAAAATGTAAACAAACTACGTCATCAGGCGCCCACCTATTTAAGACTTGACTGTACAAACCTTGGCATCCTTTTTGGTTTCAGCACCATTTGTTCCAAGCTGAAATAAAAATATCCAGATCTCATTGTGTATGAAAAAATTAAAATGATTGCATACATAAAATTCTATTTAACCATTCTGAGGTTAAGTAAAAAACCTGAATTTTAAGTCATCCTTTGGAACCCAGGCAGGGGTAATATTCTGTCACTCGTTCCTTGCCCTCAGAAAAAATACTGGGAGCAAGGAATGAGTGACTCCCCAGGATGGTGTAAAGGTGGTAGTACACCATCACACATTCATTGCTATACTCCCTAGTAACTGTTGCTATGCTGGGCAAGCTAAAATGTGTTCTTGATATACAGCATGGAACAGACACAGATTGCTGAATGTCACGTCTGCCTTAGAATAAACATATTCTAATCTAAAAATACAGGATCAGGCCTAAGCTCAGTGTAGGCTTCAGGGCTTGGGGATGTAATAGATGCCGTCTTAGATTTCAAACATGTCCCCTAAACCAGTTCATTGATGCCAATTCTCACTCAATTTTTTTCCTCAACCTTGGAACAGGTAGCTAATATAGGTAATCATAGTCAAGGTTTTGTTTGCCACAGGCAACCCAGAAAATTTAACTAGGTGCCTATTGACATTGTATATGTAAGGTCTATATTTAATAGGCTTTTCCCAAGATACGGTCAGATGCACAGGATTCCCAGATATACTTGCCAACAGCTGCTTCCTTATTGGAAGATAAAACAATCAAAGATGCTAATGAGCCGAGAAGCTTATTGTTAAATTTGTGCTCTATTGTCAACCATCCAATAAAACCCATGTCAGCAAGAGAATTGATCTGACTTGATACACCGTATGGTATTGATGCTTGGAAACTGACGTTTCGGACATTAGTCCTTCGTCGGAGTAAATATGGAGTGATGGAGGTGGAGATGTGTATATATAGGAAACTTGGAAGGTGAATAATCAATGAGAGAATAATAAGTGGAAAAACAAAAGAAAACAAGAGGATTAAAAATAACAATAGACTAATTAAAGGCGAAGGTCAATGTCAGCAAGTTTTAAAAAACTTCATATCCGGATAGCAGGTAACCAAATTAACTGACTGAGGCTTTGGCAAGTACAGTACATCTGGGAATGTTTGTGCATCGGCCATATCTTGGGAAAGGTCCATTGTAATAAGCCGCTTACCTGAGTAGGAGATCTTGCAAACCTGTTAGTGAGTAAAGTAAAAACACTGATGATCAATAAAACTTCAAAATCAGAAAATTTAAATATTGCACAATATTTCATGACTGTGATAAATGTGTACACATATATTACAGCTAGCTCTGTACCTTGATCTTGTGGTAGAAAGTGTTGAAATTTCCTGAAACAGAAAGGAAAAAAGGTGCTTCTTACTAGAAAAATATCAACAATAGTCCCCTTCGCAGTTCCTTGACTCATAAGGTAGCCGTGCCTTTCTATCAAAGAGAGATGAAAGGTGAGCTTGCAATGATAGAAACATGTAAACAATATTATTGTCCAAGGTAACAAAAAAGGTCTCTATCATTGCAAGCTTAGCGTTTGTCAAGCTTCAATGCAAAGGTCTGCCTACCCTTCAAGATGGCACAGGGAACTGTGGGTAAAGATGAATATTTAATCAATATTATTAAACAGTATATATATAGTTTTACATACATCGTCATGGAATAACTCCTCATGAAAATCATCTTCAAGGCTGTCTTCTAACTGACGTCTTTTCTTGGCTCTTGTCTGTTGTAATAAGGCATTAAAGGTCATTCATGTGATTGAACCAAGAATGTTAAACTGAAAAGACAACTAACAGCTTTTAAGCTGTTAGTTGTAATAAGCATAAAAAGGCATAATTCTTATAAAGAAGGCACAGCTACTGTAACACTGTAATGAGAAATTTGCACTATCAACTGGCCCAATCTCTGAGTTTAAGCAGTAAGCAGCAGTTCAGTAAGTATTCTCTCTCTAAATTACGGTGTATAAATTACATATTCATCACTACTGAGTTCAAGGCTATAGACTGAGCTGATAAGTTGTGCCACATTTCAGGGTCCAACTACTTAAAAAACTGCTAATTAAAAATATAGTGAAAAAACTGCTCAATTAACTTTGGATAACAAATCCTGTCATGAAGAAAAAGTAAGAAAAACCATCATTTTGGACCTTGAAATATAAAGTTGATAGATGTGTTGATCATCACAGAGAATGAGTGATCTAAATGAATGCTGTAAACAGGCTGTAAAGAAAGACTCGAAAAAATGATTTCAAGCTTCAATGGGAATCGAACCCATGACCTCCGGAATGCCGGTGCGATGATCTACCAACTACAGGATTGACTTCATGGCTCAGTTGGTAGAGCATCGCACCAGCATCGCGGAGGTCATGGGTTTGATTCCCATTGAAGCTTGAAATCATTTTTTCAAGTCTTTATTTACAGCGTTCGCTTAGATCGCTCATTCACTGTGATGATCAACACACATCTATCATTATTTCACCACAGTCCTAACCATTCAATATTCACAAATATAAACTTGTTTCTTACCATAGCACCATGTTTTGCTGGGGAATTGAATGGCGAGGACTGAGAGCCAATACCTGAAAATTAATAAACCATCACTATGTTGGTTTGATTCTGTTCAATACCCTGGTTTCAAGTTTTCTGTTGTTCACTTGATAGACATGCAGAAATTAGACATTAGACTCACTGGCAGCCTTAGATTTTTAATGTACAGTATTGCTGTGGTACACACTATACCGTGAACACTTCGACCATAACTTTTTGACATTTTTGGGAGATCTTATTGACAAATCTGACATGTCTTCTTTCCCATTGTCACATATCGTAACTGGTTAACGATAAGGAGCATGTCATTATTCAAAATTGTCAACAACAACAAAATTGTCAACAACAAAAAAATTTGTACATTTATTTGCATTTGCACTACATTGATGTAAAACTTTGATCATCAAAACATTAAAATAAAGAGCCAGTACCCTAATTGGTTAGAGCTGTGAAGAAATTGAAAACTTGTGGAGTTTATATGGTGTAGCACATAGCAAAATATTATGAGTTGCAACAAAAATTAACATTAGTTTTTTTCTTATCACTGTCTTACCCTTCAAACTAACAAGGGCTTCGGCTGAACTCTCTGTGAATAAAAAAAATGTTTTAGAATATAGCACAAAGTTTACATCAAGACACAATAGAGCAGATTTCATATAAGGGTGATAAGTTATGGCAAACAGCACAGTTACAGCAAGGCGCTCACACAGCAACAAATGTCAAATGTGTTTGTACACGGCACTGACACAGTCATGGCTAAGGCACGGTCTTTGTCATTTACAAGTTTGTCATACTCATATGAAAACTGCTACAACACATAATCAGTTAAACAAGCCCAAAAAGAAAACCCTACATGTAACTAGAAAAAGCAGTAATAAACATGGGATAGTGCCATTTAGAACCAATAAATTAAAGCCCACTTTAATTTCCTAAGATCTGACCAAACAATAAAGGGTTATTTAACAGACACACTAAACTACTTATTAAACAAAATAGAAACTAATACCCCAATGCAGGAGGAAACAAGTAAAATGTTTTTAAAATGTCATCTCTACAATTATTCTTACTTTCGTTCAAAAAGGAAAACAAAATACCGACAAATAAAAATAGATAATTTGTGTACACAAATTAGTATCACATAAGACAAAACCAAATGTGCAAAATAAAAAATATCAAGTATTCAGGTCATTTCAGGGGGAGTATAAAAATACTGTAAGCTTATTACGATTACAATATACACACGATATGTAAGCTTACAACTACATGCGATTTTAAAACTGTTTAGCCATGGAAAACCCAAAATGTATTCTTTTCATCCGTAAAATGATAACATAGCATTTTTAAAAAAGAATAATAAGACTTTATTTGAGGGATATAACTCGCAGAAGTGCATTCAAAGTTACGAAGAAGTGAGAAGAAACGAAACATTGAATCTGGGCATTAGTTACGAACCTGGTCCTCTGGATTATTTATCTTTTACTGAAGAAAACTGGAGTCAAAATTCATAAAATCGAATCAAAAAGTTAACTCATGAGTTTAACTGGACTTATCTTTCTCGATTTCTTGTTAACAGAACTTAGAAATGTTAATATGGCGAAATTTTCGAGCTCAAATACCTAAAGTTGTCGAGTACAAAAATACGAGACAGATGAAGGAAGTTTGGGATATTATACCTTAAAGAACTCTCTTTGACAACATTCTTCACTACAAAATCGTTCTTTGGTAAGTATGTTACATATTACAGTAGCAAAATGCATGACATTTATTATAATACAAGAAGAAAACTAAGGGAAAAGTTTATCCTGTCGCTACTTACCCTCCTCCGCCATTTTGTTCAGACGCGCTCTTTTTCAAAGTCAAACGCGATGCATCATGGGAAAAATTTGCATTCGTAAGCATTTGGCCTTAGGTTCGTCCCTTGTTTTCACCGCACCGCTGTCTCTCTCTCAGTTGCCTTTCTCGTTAATGTTCTATCTCTTTCTCTCATTTTAACCTTTCTAGCGAATCTTCCATGTCTCTAGTTTTTTCTTCCCTTTTATATTTTATTCATAAGCTTTCTAGTGAATCTTCTCCAGTCTCTCTCTGTCTGTCTCCCTCTCCTTTCTCATTTGCTACCTTTTCTAATGAATCTTTTCGCACTTTATATTGATGCATGACACTTGACACACAAAAGAGAAAAGTACAGATCGTCATACCAATATCTCAAACTTATTTAAAACATGAAATACGTATTTTCAAGTACAAATATAAATATCAAAAAGAGTTCTTAATTATATAATTAATTTTTAATTTCATTATCGCTTTTTCAAGCTCTAGATCTAGTTATTTTTAAAATATTCTCTGAATTCATTTTTTCGTTTCCTAGTTTTTAAAACATTTCTCAGAAATATATAATAACTTCTTTCCAGTCCTTATCTCTGTCCTCTTATGACATGACCACCTATATTAGAAATTGAAATTCGTTGTTTGTTTGTCAGTTTGTTTGTTTTTTCTGCTCTTCTTTTAAAAAAATATTTTTTGGAAAATATTTCAAAGAAATTAATTCCGGAAGGATTGTTCTGGAGGATTGTTCATTGATTCGCGTGGACTGTTCAAATATTCCTGCATTTCGGTGCTATTCTGTTTTTCCTTGTTCTTTGATCTTTTTACGGATAAGCGGTGACTCCTCGTAAACGTACTGTCGATACTTGAACCTGTCTGGTAGGAAATACAAAGCAGCAAGGTCTACGATAGTAGCAGTCAAGGTTAATAGACCAACACCAGCAACAAGTTTGAGAAGGAACGAAGGAAATGAGAAGCGACCTGTTGGAAAAAAAGTATCTAAGCATTCAATAGTACCTTTCACAGTTCCCTGCGCCACCTCGAAAGGTAGTCAAGGACCGCGGAGCACCCCAAAAAGTGGGGGGGGGGCTGATTAGCAAAACTTAAGTGGATATTACATTGTGGATATTGTAATTGTATTGT
>OCZR010110648.1:0-10136 GCA_900234385.1 Anemonia viridis | reverse complement strand
TATCTTGGCAAGACTTTTATGTAATGCCCCCCCTCTAGTTTTTCGGCCCCCCTCCTAATAATTATTGCACCATCCCTAATTCATGGCGCCAAAAGGGTGATCATTATACTAGTGGTGTATTGGTACAGTAGTTCTCGCGTATCTCTCCGGTTCGATTCCTGAATTGGATTAATATGTACAGAATTTGGGTCTCTGCTTTGATTAGAGGACTTTTGCCAACGAACTCCTGGTTTCCCCTTCCGCATCACGCTAAATTCCAATTTTGAGGCATGCAGTCCAATCGAGATTTGTGTGGTGAAGAACGGAAGGGGTGTCCACCTTATGTGTACGAGTCCACCTGGGGTGTGCAGGGTCTACCCTGCGTGTCTGGGTCCACCTTAAATGTACGGGTCCACCGGTCCACTGTAAAAAGTCATCCCGTGGAGTGTACGGGTCTACCGGTCCACTATAAAGGGTCATCCCTGCGGTGTGCAAGTGCGAAGGTTCAACAAAGATATGCGTTTCTGCCAATCTTTAAAGTGTGCGATCTGCTGGAAGTGTGCAGCTGGTTTATCGATAAAAAATACACCAATAACAAGTTCTTCTAAAGTATCTTTACACTGAAATCAATTTACTTTAGGATTATGGTAGCAACTAGATAAACTAGTTAACGTTATGGTAGTGATGTTGGAAACCACTGATTAGGATTAGAGCGGTGACTTTGACCCGATTCAATCTCAACAGAACGAGGATGCACTTGATGCACTCATTTTACTGTATTTTTTCACATTCAACCATGTTTCGTTACCACTAGCGCCACCACTACCACTACCATTAGCGCGATAAGTCGCGAAAGGTTTGTTCGTTATCTTCCTGAAACAATATACCGTACTTCTGTCGCGAACGCAAACATGATTTTTCTTCCTCCTGACAAAGCGGGCTTAAGCGCAAACATTAGAAGCAATAACGGAAGCCAAGTCACAGACAACACTTCCATTTTTTTAATGCCATAAATATATTGTACAAGCATTTTTTATTATAGTCGTCTTTTGTCTTTTCACTTTAATACCCGTTCGGTGAAATTCACCGTGCCGAATTGAAAATGTCATCCTATGGAACTCATTCACAACGATTTTGAAGGGGAAAAAAACGAGAATTTATAATGAGTAAATATTTGAAAACTGTGCATGTTCATTAAAATTTATTTATAATTTCACCGCCTGAGTATAGATGAATCTTCATCAACAAACTGAACGCTGCTTCAGTTTAGGAACCTAGCTCTTTTCAACTAAATATTTGCATTTACCGAATGCATGATTAAGATAATTTTTGAAATTGAAAATATTTCTAAAGTGGATGATTCCTTGTTAAGCTAAGGGCGTAAAATGTATAATCGCATACAATATAGTTTAGAAGTAACTTCCGATTTCTCGACGCTGCGAATAGAAAAAACAAAATCAAAATAACCAAGAGGTATTATTGTAGAATACGTTTTCCAATCCGTATTTGTTATATAATTTTAACTCCCACATGTTGTGTTTTGCTTTGTATACTTTATCTGTTATTGTAATTTTTGGTTGTGTACCTAAGAGGCAAATGAATTTCCTCTGAACTGTTCGTTCATAGGTTGATTGTCAGCTTTGTTGCGCGATAAATGTTATTAATACGTGGTTATTAGCTGGATGGGACTTCCTGGCGAGCTCTGGCTTATCGCAGTTGAGGGAAAACTTAGTAATTATATTTTAGTGGATATGCTAATCTGAAGAATCATTTAGGCAGACGTGTTACTAAGAGGTTCTTTTTAAAGACAAAAGGAAACGATTTGAAAAAGTGGGTTAGATGATGAGCAAGTGGACGCCTGGACGAATGGATCGATGAAAAGAGAAAACAAGTAGTAAAGGAACAAAGAAATTGAGAAAGAAAGGGGAAAAAAGAAAGAAAGGAAAGAAGAAATATAAAAGAAATATAGCAAACAAAAGTGAATGGAATGGAAAATTAATTACCAAGAAAACGTGGCAAAAATACCATCCTTCCGCGTGAAGGGCCTCTTCTTTTCCTAGACTACTTTTTCATCTTCAGACATAATCACATGCCGGAATTAGATCGAAATAATGTACCTAAATGTGCTATAGAACTTCATTGAAAGGATCTTTGACTTGAATTTCACTCTGTGAGGGGGAAACAGACAGCATGTCAGGTTGTACTCAACATCATGATTGGTTGATGGGTAAGAAAGTGGTATTTATACAGCAAATGAAAATGTTGAACATGCAGGATGACACAGGCTTCTTCTTCAATACGTTGAAATAAAAATCCTTTGTTGTGTAGTGTTATTATCAAGTTACGATTTCGAAAAATAATGCCTTGCGAATTTAATTCAAAGGCATTTGTTTAAATACACCTTGGTATTTACAGTTTAGAACAATAGCCGGCTAATTTTGCTTTCAAAAGCTGAAAGTATTGTTCGAATGGCGCCGTACCTTAGCACAAAGCAAGGACTATCAGGTCCATGATCAAAAGTTAAACAATCGCGCATCAACAATAATAAAGAAAGCAATACATCTTTGTAGCTGAAAATACATATAGGCTTGCTTGGCAGACATCAAGTGATCAGTTCGCAGTCAGTTGGACCGTCTTTGCTACCAATTTGGTTAACTCACAGACGCATCAGCTCGTAAGTCACGTTTAGTAATTGATTGAAATTTTGAAATGCCGTTATATTAACTTGAGGAAATGAAAAGTTGCCCCTACAATATACAATCATATGCCGAGCGTTCATATGGAAAAACGTTGTCCCACAGACCCGCGGGTCATCTATATCGGTTTGGTTATTAGTACATGCTCAAGAGACGTAATTGCCTCAGGTTTTATCTCGATACCTAGGGAAAATGTGTTTGCATGAAAAAATGTTGACTGATCCTAGTACAAGAGGCATTCCTTTTCGTAGAGAGGGTAACCCTACCAGCATGGTAGGTGCCCCTTCAAGCCAAGGCATGTTCAAATATATGGATCTTGATTTACAAAACAAAATCCAGTAAAACGTTAGCTTTCCTAGGGTGACCCTGGTTCAAAGGACAGATTTTTTCCATGTAAACGGCACCTTACAGTCTTATGCATTGATCATCCTTTAAACGGACACCAAGGAAGGAAACTATTAAGTATTCTTATTATAAACGGAGTGTCCTTTTTTAAGGCGGGGTAAATTTGAAAGCCTTTGTATTTACTAGGCTTTCCCATACAATTTTCCATAATAACGTGTCCTTGATAGCTTGAGCAATAGACGTTATTATATACAGTTGCGCCCTCAAGGAGATATTCTTTTATTTATGGATCACACAAATTAGGCGGCATCAGGTCGATGCAATGCTTGGTAACCCATTTGCACCTCATTTTCATACATCAATAAAAACTGCCACTGAAGTTGCTTGGTCGTCATTCTTGTCTTGTTTAGCACGATGGAAAGAGTACTTCTCATCATTTTGCTCGCGGGTGTTTGTGTCTTTGCAAGACCATCACAGGAAGATGCTGGTACGTATTTTACCTTAAACACGTCAGTGACGTTATCACGCTTTTCAAGTACTTTGTAATGACAGCGTCAGTCCTAGCCTTGTTTTCTGAGAGAGAATGAAATGAAAAATACAACTGCAATGATACTTAAATATAGTTTTCGCGGCTCATTCTTTATTTCCTGATGCTGCAATGGGGATCAAGCTGAGAAAAAAGAAGATTCATTTATTTACACAGCTATACAGCTGAAAGGCTCTGGTAACAATAATTAACAAAAGAGGCGTTACCCCTTTGTAGTATCAGATAGGAAAGCAAATATAAAACTAACCAACAGGTATCATGATTTTACTAAACCTAAAGTTGTATATTTTTGTTTGTTTGTTTGTTGTTGTCAAGTATATTTGTTGGAAACGCAAAGCCGTCCCTTCTTTTACGAAAACTCCCCAATAACTTGAGGACAAAAAAACGCGCCACGATTTTTACCCTGAAAATTGGGCTGCTAAGATCTATGGAACCTCATGCAACTCGTGGCAGTAATCTTCGTAAAAACAGGAATTGTAGTTTAGTAAAAAAACCTCTAGTGTTTGCCCTTATCTATAGACCTCTTTCACATGACGACAAAGCAGCTCACGTTGAAGGACAAAACAAAAGAATTTCAATCTCCTGAGAATCGGAACCTATCGTTTTGCCGTCCCGAATTGAGGTGCATTCTGACGTGCTGCATGGGGTCTATAATATTAGACCCACAGACTGATTTCACTTTTCTTGTTTCAGGTATCTAATAGTTTTTCTTTGTTTTATAGGAGATTGCGCTGTTCCTGGATCGTATCGAAGGGAATGCGGCTGGCTTGGTATTGACCAGCAAACCTGCTTAAAAAGAGGTTGCTGCTGGGACCCTAGCGACCGCAATGCAAAGTTCTGCTTTGTTAAGAAAGGCAAAAGTAAGGAAAATAAAGAACTATTTATATGGCCTTGGGTGATTCCGTATGTTTCATCAATCGATTGATGACTATTGTATCTGTCCTGTTGGTGTTGTTTCTGCTGTTGCTACTGCTTCTGTTATTGCTGCTGCTGCCACTGCCACTGCGCGCCACTGCTACTGCTAGTGCTGCTGCTGCTACTATTGCTATTGCTGCTGCTACTGTTATTGCTGCCACTGCGCGCCACTGCTACTGCTACTGCTGCTGCTACTGCGACTACTACTGCTACTGCTACTACTGAACATTTCAGCTTCTGCTACTGCTAATGTTAGTGCTGCTGCACATCGTTGCTACTGGAGCTGCATAAGTTACCCATTCAGTATTATCATACTTAGTCATAATCATGTTCTATTCTTAATTCACAGATCTTCTTGAAGGACAGTGTCCCGTTGCGCCATCTGAACGCCAGGAGTGTGGTTACAGAGGTATCACCAGAGACCAGTGCCTCAAACGATACTGCTGTTGGGATGACTCGGTACCTAATGCCAAATGGTGTTTCCAAGAGCCAAGTAAGTCGCAAAAAGTAATAGTTATTCGGTTCCATGAAATATTTTCACTGAATCGTGCAATAAAAAGCATGTTGAATTGATTTGCGGTCTTTTAAATGAATAATTCACGACTGTCGTTGCATATAAATCGTTTTACAAATGTCAGAGAAAAGACTAAATTTGCGATACAAGAAACGTTTTGAAATTACTTCCTCTCTGCTAAACTTTTACAAACCGGCATATTCACCACTCGTCCAGTGAAATACCATTTCATAAGATTATACTAATTCAAAGTATCATTTTATTTGTAATTTGAAAATGCATAGTTTTGCCTAAAGCCGGTTGTTATATCTACCATGGTGTTTCCGGGGTCTGTCGTTACACCTGTCACGCTGGCGAGTCGAAGGCTTTTGGGATGTTTCTCTGCGGAGGAAGGATCTGCTGCCATAGCCGAAGTTGTAAGTTCAGTTTCACTATTTATTTAAAAGAAGAAGTGAGAATTGTCAGACTTGCAGCTCGTTTTCTCAATGTGATAATGTCTCATTTACCGTCATTTGTTTTTATTAATTTCTAGTTGGAAAGTGATCCCCATATTTCATTTATTGGAGCTGTAACCCGGCAAAAGGTCGTCGTTGGTCTCACTTTAAAATCTGTCAATAAATAATTCCTTAACTTTCCTTAACTTTAGTAATAGAAAAGATAAATAAAAACAGTCTCAAAGCAAAAATTTTAACAACACTGATACCACGAGACTTTCATTATAATAATAATAAAAACACGTTAATGGGATTTGAAACACATTCAAAGGTTTTCTAGTAGTTCATTTAGAAAACTCGAACTTGAAAAAGAACAATGCAAGAGATCTTTAATCAAAAATGGTGTTCTAAAATTCAAATGAGTTAAAATTCAGTCAGCTGAGTGAAGAACCAATACAAGCATTAGAAATATATAGCACCTTACAGATTTGTCGACAATTGTTTGGCCACACTTATACATACAAATGTCTGTTATTTTTTTAAAAATTAAAAAAAAAGTTTTCTCAGCCGCGGCCGATATATCACCTGACACAACAGATCTTCGAAGTTGTAGGGTAATTCAAAGTGAATTAGAGATACTTTTTCTAGTGCTGGGTTTGATTGGTAATTCTAACTCATTTTCAGTTAATTTGCTGCCTCCTTTTTTGAAAAAAGCTAATAAAAAGCTAAAAACGAAACAAACAAAAGTGAAAAACTGAAAATTAATTACCAAGAAAACGTGCAAAAAACTGACCATCCTTCCGTGAAGGGCCTCTTCTTTTCCTAGACTACTTTTTCATCTTCAGACATAATCACATGCCGGAATTAGATCGAAATAATGTACCTAAATGTGCTATAGAACTTCATTGAAAGGATCTTTGACTTAAATTTCACTCTGTGAGAGGAAAAAATAGACAAGCTGTCAATCGATCAATGTCAGGTTAAACTCAACAGCATGATTGGTTGATGGGTAAGAGAGTGGTATTTATACAGCAAATGAAAAAAGTATGAGTTGCAAAACACAGGCGAAACATTTTAGCAAGCGGTATATTTTTGGCTGCTCGTATCATATGTGCTTTGAATAATTGTAGCTAGCAAATACAGAAGCTCATTTTGGACGTCGTTTTCAAGCGGCCGAGAATTGCTACGTTTTCTTTTCTGAAGACGACAGGAAAGATGTGTTACAATAGTCGTTAAAAAATGAAAAAATAATACTTATTTATAATTATTTCATCTGTGTTCGACCAGCCAAACAACCGTTTCTGGAAAAAATCGCAAGTCGTTAAATATTAATTCCTCCTTCGAATTTTGGAAATAACAACTTGGACAAACAAAAAGAACAAACAGCTACGCTTTCAAATGAATTTAGAATCAATAGATAATATATTTGGAGAGAGATTAAGTCAAATAGTCATATCTCGGTAGTGCATCAAAGTGAACGGTGTCGACCACGAAAAGCTGAACTGAAGGTTTATAACAATGAATTTGACAAAACAAGTGAACGTCTCGGCTTCTAGCATGGACAACACGCCTGAGAATATCGAATATTATTCCTACGTCCTTCGACATCGAGGCACTGCGGAAGTGGTACTGGAATCAGGATTTCTTTCTTTGATAAATGTAATTACTGTGGTCGGCAATACTTTGCTTTGTATCGTCATATACAAGAACAAATCTCTTCGTACTTTGACTAACATTTTCATCGTCTTTCTCGCCATCTCGGACATTGTGATGGGGATTTTCTGCATACCGTTCTCCGTCGCTGTGTTTATTCAAGGAGAGTGGGTATTCGGACGTCACATTTGTCGTATGCAATGCTTTTTTGTCTATTTTCTCGCCTTGGGTTCTTTGCAAACATTAACCATAATTGCAGTAAACAGGTATTATCGAGTACTCAAGTCAACCAAATACAAAAAGGTTTTCACTTTTAAGACCACTGTTGGTTTCTTGATACTTGTATGGCTGAGCACTGGTCTTTTCTTAGCGATAACACTATCAACTAAAGCAATTTTGGCTGGTTTCAGCCCAGTCAAAGGTGCTTGTGTAATGTTCCGCAACCCAAAATCAAGCAGCGTTGCCATGTATTCAGTCAACCTGTCTCTAGTCACAGTTTTTGCAATTATTCCCACTGTCGTTATTTCATTTTCGTATTTCCGTGTGTTTCGTGTCGTGGGGAATCATTTTATTCGAGTTTATCCAACTTTCAACCGCAAACAAGGCGGTGATTCTACAGCCTCACAGATAATGACCCCCAATATCCTCGAAATAAAATCAACAAGGACATTGTTTTTCGTCCTTCTGGCTTTTGCAGTCTGTTGGCTTCCTGTCTTTACAATTGAGATTTTACAGCTGTTTATCAATTGGTGGAAGTTACCTCGTTCTTGCCATTTGCTGTGGACCTTCTGTGGTTCCTTGGGTGCCGCTGTCAACCCATTTGTCTTTGGAATAACATGCCGGACTTTTAGGAAAAAAGTTTTGGCTCTCTTATTTTCCCGCCAAGAGGTATCAACAGCTCCTGTTAGAGCATCACGGTTTTTAGTGAGTGAATTTTCTCTGGTTGGGGAAGTCATGGACACACGGTCACAAAAACATCTTCAAGATACTCAAAACCGCGTGGAAAACTGAACAAGGAAAACCAATAAGGAGAAAACCAAGAGACCATGAAGGGCTCTTGAGAAAACCTTAAACAAAAACCTGCCAGTTATTGGGTCCTAGAACCGATGCATGAATTACAAAGTGAAAAATGCTTCTTCAGTCAGGAGATAAAGTACATGGAGTGCCTCAAAGATGTTTAGAAATTTCCTTATAAATTTTGAAGTATGAATTAACATTTCAGTAAGGTTATACAGTGTATTAGCCGCAAGGCTTTCTTTGGAAATTGCGGGCAACTGCAAGTCCGAAGACTGAGTAAACTTTGACACTTCAAAACACTGCTGCTTGCATTATATCTCATTCTAGCAATGAGATCAGATCTACAGACATTTTATCAATTAAACTTGGCTGGTCTGATCTCAGTTGAAAATATGGAAAAATCAGTCATAGAAGGAAATGCTCCACACCTATTGAAAAACGTTTTTAAGAAAACCAACGAGTTGCGTGCACATGGCTTACTTACGCGGCTTTGGTTCAAAGTTAAAGCCTGCTTATTCTGAATTTTTGACAGTCTTACAGCGGAGGCCAGCCGTATGGAATACAGTACTATGATCCCGCTTCCTCCAGCTCTTTAAGCAAATTCAGAAAATTGAGTAGTATTTTTAATTATATATTCTTAATTTATATTAGTATCAGTATATAAGTCACTTTTATCTATAACTTCTTTTAGGTATATTCAGAAGTGTATTTTGGGTTACGTTGTCGGCATAAATGATTTTTTCGACGTCGGATATTCATTTCTATATGCATATATTTATGTTGTTTGCACTGCTGGTCGAGGTTGGGCCGTTTTTATCGTGTAAAAATTCATTTCCTTCTCCATGTCTGAATTTTAAAAGCCAGTGTCGTTTTTCTACTATCTAACAGTTTTATTAACCGGCTATTCTTAATGCTTATGTATTGCAATACAGTCGGTATAAATCCTTCTAGGCTCTAACAAAGAGGATGTGACTAGCTGGATGCATCTCATGGGGAATTTACTGAATGTCAGGCGTAGAAAATAGGCAAGAATTAAAACGTCTAATGAAAACACTGCAAACGGACCATCGGAAATCTAAAGTAAACGCTATTTCTTTCTAATTTTTTCGGCGTTCGATTCGGGAAAAAACGCTGTAAAAAAGCGGCCGACTTTACTTTTTGTAAATAACGGTGGCTGGAATTTTTTTTTAAACCAGAATTGAAAAACCATTATGTTCTTTAACACTGTAATTAACTGGTCATACAGCGCAGCTTGAATGCGGCCTTTTTATTTATTAAATACGTAGAAGCCAAATGCCCATGTTATAAGTATCAAAAGTGCGCACGGCAGGTAACCTGATTAAAATTCACGTCAATAGTGTCGACAAATTGAAACTCCACCCATTTGAATGCCTAATGAATCTTTCAGTCGTGCACTTCGAAACCAGAACAATACAAAATTCGGTTTTTCCGCAATAAACGAATTATTTTGGAGCCTTGCTTCGTGTTGCTGACCATTCAGTTCAACCCGCTGACCAAAAGCCAGAGCGGACACTGGGTACGATCGAGATTGGGGATGACGTTCAGGAGAAGCGAGAGGGCTGTCAGAGATTTGGTGTGTGTACGCTGAACTGATCATGTGCGTGATATGATAGAATACACAATAGTCATACAATGGTTTCTCAAGGTATTATATATCTAGTATACACACGAGCCTTTAGGCGATTTTGTATACTCAGTGACAAGTGGCCTGGGATGTGCAGAATATGAAACGAGAAAATCATTGTATTACCATTTTATCCCACCATAGAAAATATAAATGGCCAATTGAACGCGCAGTGCATGATGGGAAGGAAGAGTGACCGGCACCACTTCAATTTCATAATTTTTTTAAAAAATTCAAATTTTAGTTGACCACTACATTAAAATTATAGATTACAATGATGTCAGAAAGTTTGGGACAAGATTATTATATTCTTGAAAAGAATATCAATAGTAAATTATTATTCATTTTTATGAATATTTAATATTATTGTTGTTGTTGTTGTTGTTGTTGT